>VIAB01000048.1:115629-140522 GCA_009801035.1 Oophaga pumilio
AGGACCCCGCTGACCATAAGAGATTACACTCTACAGGAGAGAGATAACCCCACTGACCATAAGATCTTACACTCTACATTAGAGAGAGGACCCAGCTGACCATAAGAGCTTACACTCTACAGGAGAGAGAGGACCCAGCTGACCATAACAGCTTACACTCTACAGGAAAGAGAGAACTCTGCTGACCATAGGAGCTTGCACTCTACAAGAGAGAGTGGACCCTGCTGACCATAAGAGCTTACACTCTATAGGAAAGAGAAAGCGAGAGATCTCCGCTGATCATAAGAGCTTGCTCTCTACAGAAGAAAGAGATGTACCCAGTGACTCTGGAGATGAAAAATGACTCTACTGTACAAACTGTGCTCCACTGGGAGCCTCTGCAGGGCATTGTGGGGAAGCCCGTGGCAATGCAAAATTACATTAGTTCACTCTTTTATGCTTCAGCAGTGTGAGAAATGGTGCAATCATTTCGTTTTTATGAATCTCAAAATGTTCGAATTTGCGTAAAATTGAATTTCAGGAAAGTCGACTCAAACTCAATCCTACCCGGATCAATCTGCTCATCTCTACTGATGTGTATGGGGGCCTGAAAACTACAACTCCCGTCCCCTACTTCTATTAATCGTACAAAAAAAGATAATACATTCCCTGCGGCCCAATATGGATAGCTACTTTGAACAGATTGCATTGAACTGCATAATACATGGATATAATAGTTCCAGAATAAAAAAGTAACATCCAGTCAATAAATCCCAAAATATATTTAGTCAGATTAAAAAATACACCCTATATAGGTGTTACAATCAGATACGCCGGACGACGCGTTTCAGATGAGCACGTATAATATTGGAATAATGTCGGCTGAACCCACTGTTATTGACACACGCGGCCAAAAATCTTATGCGCATGGGTCCCCAACAGATGATGTTGGGAGGAGATACAGAAGCCGACATGTTTGAATTTGGACTGCCGATCCTTTTAATATCGAAGAGATGAGCCGCCAGAAGAGTCCATCTGTCATAGAGGGCACAGGAGCGATCATAAGTAAGGAAGAGTCGGAGGCGATAGCTGCTGGCCAAACGATAGGCCAACGGCTATCTAAAGGCATGAGCAGCTTTGTCCTAGGGAGGTATGGGTAAAACATGACCATACTACCTTACCCCTTTATGATTGTTTTTAATCAAGACCGATGATGACCTTCTCCTGAAAGCATCTCTTCGCTAACTTCGGACCACTCAGCCTTGTTCTCTTCGTTGGTTAGAAGTGTCACGAAGAAGCTATTACTGCGTTTGATTTTGCTGAAAATCTTTTCTCTTCTCATGAAATTTAATTCTTTTAGCTCCTCTAAAATGTCAGGGAGAGAGAACAATCTTCAGAGGAGCTGTGTAGAGTCCTTCAAAGATTGCAAAGATACAGCATTACTCACTTTGTATTTAGATATGCTCAGATCTTACGACCTAAAGAAGCACTCCAGATATTTTTTTAATGCGGCATGAGGCATTATTATAGAATAATGTACTGTAGAGGGTAGAGGCGCCTGGATAGCCCTTACTTATACTTTATCCGCCCTTGCATTGCCCAATTTGGCGGCGTTGGCTTGAAAATGGCACAAGTTGCAAAATTTGTGTGAAACCTTGAAAAATTGCAAAATTTTGGCACAAATGCAAAGTATTTTACAACATAAACACTTTACTAAATTGGCCCCAAAGTTTTTCTTTTTGACAGTTTCTACTGGTCTGTGCATATTGGTTAGGAACATTTTATTGTTACTTAAATGCATTGATTAGGGGGCTAAAATTCCTTTTTGCAATTTGACTTAAATACAAAGTTTTGCACAATTTGTCTTCTATTGACTTTATAATGCACTGTGTATTGCTGGCTGCTGAATGGGTTAACTTAGAAGCTCTTAGTGAGATAATTTTCCCCAGAGGTGGACAACATCTTTAAACTGTAGTCTGCTCATTGGTTAGACTTGCACTAGCTAAAAACAATAAACTTAGGTGTTTTTCACCCTCCCCAGGTACAGCACTACCTCTCTGCCATCGCTCTTTTCTTTGTGATTGGCTGCAGAGGTCATGTGCCCTCTAGAAATAACATCAGCGCTGCAGCCTGTCAACAAAGATCAGAGCGGCAGTGGAGAGGCAGAGCTGAACCTGGGGCAGGTGTTATGAATGTGCTAGAGATGGTTTCTGAGCAGAGGCTCCCTCTGGTGGTTACAGACAGTACTGAGCCTTTCAGCGAGGAATGGCAATCTGGGATCGCTGACTGGTCTGATATAAGGGAGGTTCCCTCCCATGATGGTTGCCGGTGATCAATTGTTCTTGTCTCAATTGTGGTTCCTGGTTCATTTGGAAGTTTGCTGAGTCTTGCCTGCATCTTCTGCTATCAGATAAGATATTTTCTGCTTTTATTTTTGTGCTTGCTTTTTGCATTGTTCCCTGCACTTCTGTGGAGGTCAGCCAGGTCCCCTCCGGGGCTTGTGCTCCTCTCAGTTTATCTGAAGCCACTGTTATTTGTTCATTTGCTTTTTCCTGTTTTTTCAGTGGCTGCGGCTTAGTTTTGTTACACCAGAGATCTGATTTTAGGTGGTAGAGATCGTGTGATCTCAGGTGTTTTTGCAATCAGAAAAGTTGCTATTTTTTAGGGGTTTTTTTGGACTGCAGTGAGTATACTTTCCTGTACTTTTCTGTCTAGACAGATTGGGCCCCAGCGTTTGCTCATTCTATTTTCTGTCTGTGTCCGTGCTTCTTCTTGTCTAACCGCCATTACATGTTTGGGGGCTTCCTATTTTCTTTGGGGATCTTCTCCGGGGCAGAGAGCTTTCATCTTTCTGCCTTTAGGTGTAGTTATCTCTCAGGCTGTGACGGGGCGTCTAGGATCAACGTAGGAACGCTCCACGGCTACCTCTAGTTGTGTGGTTAGTTCAGGGTAGTGCAATCCAATAGGTTCCAGCCTCTCTGGTGTATTGCCGTTTTTGCTTATTGTCCTCAGCTACCAAAACACAACAGGCAGGTGAGTAACACCTGAGTTTAGTTTTAGCTAAGTCAAGCCTATGAGCAGATTAAAAATGTAAATGGAAACTCCTTTATTGATGCAAAAATGCAACATCTTTAAGGTGGATGTATATTAACCCCTTACCGACATATGATGTACCGGTAGGGGATGCATCATTCTGTTATCTCAGGGGCGCCAATAGGTTGTCATGACAGCCAGAGATCTGCTAAAGACCTCCATGCCTGTAACTATGATCCACTTATTAAATCCAGCTTTTAGATGGCGTTCATGGGAGAGCAAAGCTGAAGCTGCTATGTGTACTACAAGCGATCAGATGATGGCAACATCAAGTCCCCTAAGGGGATTATTGAATACAGTAAAAAGTAAAAAAAAAATGTTTTTAAAAATATGACAAAAATAAAAAAAACACAAAAGTTCAAATCACCCCATTTTGGCCCATATCAAAATGTAAAATAAATTAATGTGATCGGTAAATGGCATAACGAAAAAAAAATTGAAACTTCAGAATTAAGGTTTTTTTGGCCGCCGCAACATTGCAATAAAATGTTATAACAAGCTATCCAACAAATCTTATCTACCCCAAAATACTATCAGTAAAATCGTCAGCTCAGACCAGAAAAAGAATCCATCACCTAGCCCCAGATCCCGAAAAATGAGAACATTACTGGTCCTAGAAAATGGCGACACAAGAAATGTTTATTTTCTTTTTTTTTTAATAAATCTCTGAATTTTTTTTCACCACTTAAATAAAAAAAAAACCTCTGCATGTTTGGCATCGGCAAACTCGTACTGACCTGGAGAATTATATTGCCAGGTCAATTTGACACATGACATATGGTAAGGTTTTAATACTAGAGGTTAGGACCGTCCTGCATAGGGTCGCCTTGATGTGGTAGGATGGCTTTTAAGGTTTTTTTGATTAAAATCAAGTTAACTAAGTAACCTATGTTATTTTAATGCAATATTGCTATTTATTTGCTGTAGGGTATTTGCTCATTTTGTTTTTATCTTGTGTTTTGTTTGTTTATTGGCCAGTGTGAAAAGGTGCCTACACGCTGCATGCACACCAACTTATATTCCAGTTAATCTCTTTTGGGGTTTTAAGGTTTTGTTTAAGATTTTTGCATTTTGTGCAAACAAGAGTGCGGCCTCCCTTTTCTTTGAGCTGGACTATCTTATATAGCTCCCCATGGTTTGGTGTCCGTTCATCGGGGTCTCTGTCCTGCTCGTCCCTTAGTCACATTCACGTCACTTGACATATGGTAAGGTTTTAATGCTAGAGGTTAGGACCATCCCGAATAAGGTCGCCTTGAAGGGGTGGGATGGGTTTTACTTCTTTTTTTAAGTAAAATCACATTAACTATGTACCCTACGTTATTTTCATGCACTATTGATATTAAGTTATTTCTTTATAAACAGCAAACAAAAAGGCAGCAACACTCACCTGCCCAGATCTCAGAACAAATGCACTACAGGGTGCAGCCAGCCCATAAAGCAAGATGTTAGCAGCACAGGTGCAAAATACCAGATCAACAGCCACTCTCCACATACCCATTCAGGGAGGGGGTGACTGCCCAGTATACAATTGCACAATAAAGACCCCACTATTTTTGTATTTTTTGCACTTTATTTTTTGGGGTGCAGCCAAGCCCAAGCTCATTTGGTCTCACATGAGGGGTGTTCACAATGTTGCACATTGAGAGTGTACTGGCCATCCCACCTGTTCGAATAGTAGGGGTGTGACTAATAGGCTGTGAACCAGACACTGTGCAGTATCCTTGTGTGAATGGCACCCTATGCGGGCCTTTATTGTGCAGTTGTATACTGGGCAGTCACCCCCTCCCTGAATGGGTATGTGGAGAGTGGCTGTTTCATCTGGTATTTTGCACCTGTGCTGCTAACATCTTGCTTTATGGGCTGGCTGCACCCTGTAGTGCATTTGTTCTGAGATCTGGGCAGGTGAGCGTTGCTGCCTTTTTGTTTGCTGTTTATATTGAATTTTTGGAGACCTTGAGTCTCCTTTAGTGGCCTTGCTGTATAGTTATTTCTTTACTGTAGGGTATTTGCTCATTTTGTTTTTATCTTAGGTTTTGTCATGTACTGAACATAGCAAATAAAACCCCTCAAAAAACAATTGTGAAACTGCACTTTTTTTGCAATTTTAACACACTTGGAATTTTTTTTTAACTTTCCAGTTCAATGGTGTCATTCAAAAGTCTAACTTGTCCTGGAAAAAAAAAAACAAGACCTCATACGGAAGAATAAAAAAGTTTTGGCTCTTGGAAGAAGATGAGGAAAAAACAGAAAGGAAAACGAAAAAAACGAAGAATGGCCACGGTGTGAAGGGGTTAAATGATACAGCCCCTTACACTGTGTAGCTCTGTGCCACTTCCAATGTGCCATGGCCCCTTTTATCAGTGAATCTACGAGTCGGGCCACCGATCGGGTGTTGATGTCTTGTCCTAAGCATTAGGGTTCAGGGAGTGTACTCGGCACTCGAGTGAACATTGGGGTGCTCGGACACACATCGAGTATCGCGGGTGCTTGAGTCCCCGCCCAACATGTTGCGCGGCTGTTAGATAGCCAATAAACTAACGGGGAGCACCCGCGATACTCGATGAGCACCCGAGCATCCTGATGCTCTCTTGAGTGGCGAGCATGCTCTTTCAACACTACTAAGGATAGGTCATCAATCTTGAAGTCCCAGAAAACCCCTTTACGGCATCCACTCTGTCTATATGGGACACGATTCAACATTCGACATGGCGTTTCAATACTCTCCTAACCACAGCCCCCAACATGAGAATGTGCCTTTGTACCCGATGCGTTGCTCTTTGTGCTCTTTGTACCTTCCCTCGTAGATCTGTGTCATAAGTCTAATTTATGTGCATTTTGTTTGGGGTGTTTTATGCAAAGCCTTAAGTGCCGTGATGAGACTAATTATTTTTCTGACAATGGTGTGGAGCAAACCTACGCAATTCATTAACGGTTTGTTACAAAACAATTTCAGGTAAATGATACGCTAATTACATTAATTTGATCCAGTTAGCAGCAGAGTCATTGTCACCCTGTATCCTCTGTTGTACCGCATTAATGGAAGAGACTGAATACCTACTTAGCAACCAGCTAAAGGACGCACAGAAAAAAAAACTTCAACCCTGCAAAGGCTTTTAGTTTCAGCTTGAAAAGACTAATTTGTTTTGAAATGTAAAATCTAAGTACAATAAATGCGGCATTATACCGATCTATCAGCTGATAATGTATGTTTTCATTGCTCACAGAACAAATATTTGAAAGCGATGCCTGTCGGAGCATTACTATAGCGAGCTATCACATACCATATAGAAAGCACTGTCAGGATAAAAGAGCTTGCGCACTGTTAAGAGCCCTTCAAAAATGTGTCTGTCATCATTAAGATTCCGTAAAAATATGAAAGTCTGATATTTATTGGGTTGTTGGCCAACTCATATAATTTCTATTAAATCTTTTTTTAAAAGACTAGTCTTACAATGATATGGATATTAGCTTAAACATGTAAATATATGTGTATATTATTATTATCGCATCCTGATCTACATTTCAGATTGTTCTCTTGTGGGAGTGTTTCTCTCAGTAAGGCCAGTTTCACATGTCAGTGTGTCTGTGTGCAAAACACAGAGACATGTCAGTGTTCGTGGGAGCTCACCGTTCGCAAAAAACGTGCTGTACACGTGCACACAGAGAACAGTTCACACTGTCCTCCGTGCTCACGGATGGCCGCCGGGGAAGAAGCGCTACAGTAAGCGCTGTTCCCCTGCTTGTAGTGCTGAAGCTCCCTGTCATTATTCTCCCTGCTCTGCCGGCAACAGAGAGCAGGGAGAAGAAATGAAAAACCCGACTTGGGGTCCCCCTTAGTTTTTGAACCAACTCGGCAAAACTATACAGGTGCGGGCTGCTATTCTCAGGCTGGTAAGGGGCCATGAATATGGGCCCCCCCAGCCTAAAAACAGCAGCCCGCAACTGCCCAGAAAATGCAGCTTTCTGGAGCTTTGACAGGTTCTTCCCACTTGCCCTGTAGAGGTGGCAAGTGGGGTAATAAGGGGTTAATGTCACCTTTCTATTATAAGGTGACATTAAGCCAGGCTTAGTAATGAATAGGTGTCAATAAGAGTTATTCAAGGGTTAAATAAACACACACAATAAGAATAAAGTGTTTTAATGAAAGAATACACTACACAGTTTAAAAATCTTTATTACACTCCCATTACATTTTGAAGCCCTCGATCTCCTGGAAAAAATATAAAATACAAAAGCAACAATATCCCATACCTGTCCGCCGTACAGTCAAGTCCCACAGCGTAAATCCATCTCGGGGGGTTAATCAGTTTACAGCCGGAGTGCTGCTTATGCGCTCCGACTGTAAACTACTGGGGAATCAATGGAAGCAGCGCGCACAGGCTCAGTGATGAGCGGTGACGTCACTTAGACTCTGTTCGCTGACAGCTGAACTCCTGTGACCTCAGCACCTAGGAGTTCAGCTGCCGCCGTCCGTGTGGTCCTGATGCGGCACAAGTGTGCCACACGGATAAACCATGTATTTACACAGACACACGGACACGAATATCTCCGGTACCAATTTTTCCGGTAGCGGACATATCTGGACGTGTGAGACCGGCCTAATATAGGCTGGATGTGCAGTCTGCATGTATCCAGAGTGCTGCAGTCTTCATTAGCACAGCTTCTATCATGCACTTATTTTCTCTTCATGTTCTTTCCTTCTTATCTCTAGCCTGTTTTCTCTTCCCTCTCTGAGACTGTAAATACTTTCCCCTCTTTTCACACTGTGGAAGTCTGTGTACAATCCCCTCTTCATCACCCCTGTCATCTCTAAGGCCTCATATACAAGTCCAAATTTCTAGTACGAGTGCTATCCTTGGTTTTCACGGATAGCACTTGTAGCTATGATAGTCTATGGGGTCTGTTACATGTCCGTAATTTTTAGTGGATCGAACAGTCTGCAGAAAATCACGGAGACATGTCTGATTTTGATATGGGGATTCAAAATCAGCAATGAAAGTCTATGGGTCTGTGGAAAAATCAGACCGCACTCAGATGACATCCAAGTGCAGTCTGATTTTCATGGACTATCAGAAAGGAGAAGGTGGAGAAACTCGTCATTTTTTTTGCAACATTAGAGAGAAACGTTTGAAACTCGGACCACACTCTGACCAAAATAATAGGTCAGTTTTTCTGTTCAATCAGTGCTCACAATTTCAGACTATATAGGTGCGCACTGAAATAATAAAGGAAATGGCAATAGCCAGAGGTCAATATATTCATGTTTTCCCAGGAGGAATAAAAAAGAAATGACACAATGCAGAACTGTAAGAAAATGTGTTCCATCCTTATTTGATGGTGAAATCACATATTTACTAAAACAGACATGTCCGGAGACTTGGAGAGCTGACAGGTCCTCTTTTCTGGTCCAGTTCTGGGCACCACATTGTAAAAAAGATATTGAAAAACTGGAGCAAGTTTGGAGAAGAGCGACCAGGAATGTGAGCGGACTGCAAAGTATGTCCTACGAGGAACGGTTAAAGGATCTGGAAATGTTTAGCTTGCAAAAAAGAAGGCTAAGAGACTTAATAGCAGTCTACAAATATCTGAAGGGGTGTCACAGTGTAGAGGGATCATCCTTATTCTCATTTGCACATGGAAACACGAGAACCAATGGAATGAAGAGAGGAGATACAGATTAAATATTAGAAAAAACTTGTTGACAGTGAGGGTGATCAAGGAGTGAACAGGCTGCCACCAGAGGTGGTGAGTTCTCTTAAAATGGAAGTCTTCAAACAGAGGCTGGACAGACATCTGTCTGAGATGGTTTATTGAATCCTGCACTGAGCAGGGGGTTGGACATGATGACCCTTGAGGTCCCTTCCCACTCTAACATTCTATGATTCTATGAATCTTTCAATGAAGTCTATCAGCACAAAATGACTGTTCAAACAATGCACCGGTGCTCGGTGCATACCTATTCAGGCAAAGCAATCCATTGCATCTTCCCACCTACTTATTTTCCATCTAATTCCACCGCCATTTTTTCTTGATTGACAGCTCTTGTTTTTACAGGAATCAGAGAAGGACGAAGATAAATGGAAAATAAGTAGTTGAGAAGGCGCTATGCCCATTGCCTGAGCTTGGTTTGAACAGTTTTTTTGTGCTGACAGATCACTATTCTCTGATTTTCTCCATAGTACTTGGCCTATGGAAGACACATGGTGCAAACGGATTATCACTTCGGGCTGCACCCCAATGACTGCTGCAGATCGAGCTGTATGAATTTATAATGATAAGAGGTTTACAATAGTGATGAGCGAGTATACTTGTTGCTCGGGTTTTTCCGAGCATGCTCGGGTGATCTCCGAGTATTTTGGCGTGCTCAGAGATTTAGTGTGGGTCGACGCAGCTGCATGATTTGCGGCTGCTAGACAGCCTGAATATATTTGGGGAATGCCTGTTTGCTGGAGAATCCGCACAAGTATTCAGGCTGTCTAGCAGTCGCAAATCATGCAGCTGCGTCGACACAAACTAAATCTCCGAGCACGCCCAAATACTCGGAGACCACCCGAGCAACGAGCATACTCGCTCATCACTAGTTTACAACAATCAAATAGTTAAAATATATTCCGCACAAGATGAAAAATACCGGCGCGTAAGTTATATCTCCCATCACTGAGATGAAGCTGCAGATGACAGCTGGTTGCAGACCTTTGCCAGGTTTCTGCTACTATGACCAGGTGCAATGGTTGAGATTTTGCAGCTGAAAACATTATTTCGGCCAATCGCACTTGGGTTTTTTAGGTTTTTTTGCTTTTTTTTAGCAGCTGATGATGTGATATCTACTCGACAGTGACTCATTTGCCAAGCTGGAGTTATATCAGGTTCTCTCATATGGCAAGGTGATATCAAAGCGCTCAGGATTAACTCCCTCCATCCTTGTATGTGATTGTATGAAGGCTTTCCAGAGCGGCAACGCTTCGTGCAAGGAGGAAAGTACAGGAGTCATTTCCTTTTCTGTTGATAAGCATCTCTGGCATGGAGGTCCTATCACACAATGCTGCCTTCTCCATTGATACCCAAGCTAAATACTCTATAAATCCTGTTGGCAAGCTGGTCGGCTGGAATAGCGGAGAAAGCTTGGCAAGCCAGACTGAGCTGTAATTCAAACTCATCTCCTGCAACAACTGAAGAGGGACCCACATGGTCACAGAAGTCATATCAGCGTCTGAAAGCCATTAAGCATCTTTCTCTGGCTCCCGCACCAAGGAATCTATGTTGCCAGAGCCTCAGTGCCAAGGGATACCCAGAGGGAAGGCATATGGTCTAGTTTGCCTGTCTCTCCTGTAGAGGTTTTCTGTACGTCTACTGTATATGCGCAGAATAGTCTCCCGTACACCAAGCAATAGCAGGTTCCTTTTTTCCCTTCTATTCCTTTTCTTTGTTCCTATTCTGTCCCATGTTGCAATTAAAATAGAAAGAAATTTTCATCATGACTCAAGAGCTCAGCCTTGTCCCCCTTCATCCACACTGAACTGTAAGACTGGCTGCAGCAGGAGCCTCCCCCCTATCTGTCTGGTCTGCAGAAAAGTCCCAACTCCATGGCTAAAGAGAGGGTCTTCCACCAGTCACGGATGTAACAGATCAGCAGAAGATCACCCTATTGTTTTCAGTAAGACTTCTACAAGACTGACTGTTTTCAAAGTCCTGGGGTTAAAGCTCCAGACTAAGGGCAGGTGCAGACAAGTCTATTATCGGTCAGACTGGGTTCCGACAAAGCATCAGTCAAATTATTTTTTGGGATCATGCACTTGTTCGATTATTTTTTTCTACCTATAGAGCCTTCTGGTGAAAGAATTGAGGCATGCTTGATTTGCATTCGATATTCGGATTGGCCATGCAAGTCAATGAGTCTGTATAAAACATCGGACTGCACTCGGGTGACATCTGAGTGCAGTCTGATTTCAGCACAATGGCAGAATGGAGAAGAAGGAGACATTTTTTTCTCTCCATCTTCTCATCTGAGAGAATGGGATCTCACTCTGATCACACTCTAATCAGAGTGTCATTTTCATAATTGTGCCGATTTTCTCAGTGTCTGTTACTGCTTGCTCATCACTATTTGAGTGTTTTTTTTCACTTTTGATGCTTTCTTAGACTATTGGTGTTTTTTTAACGCTGCAGCCTACTCTTGTTATGGTATTTTTCTTTATTTCCCTATAGACTTCTGTAAAGAAACAAAATCACATGTTAAAAATGCCTTAATAAAAGAAGCCACACAATAAAAAAAAATAAAATAAAATGTATGGTGTCAGCTCCAAGTAAAAAAAAAAAGCAGAAAACAATAACTTGAATTGCTTTAAACTCTGTAGTTTTTCAAATACGGTATTCTAGGAGAGATAGGTGAAAAGTAAGATGGCCACAGTTATTGGCCGCATAGATGTGATCCTTCGGGGGGCTTCATACTAGATAGGAGGCGGCTGTTTTACATTGGACCCCATAATCTGTTTACGTGCTTTCTCGTCACCCATAGGGGACCGCACTAATATCTTGGATAAGAAAAATACTAGCCACCACTTCCGGGAGAAGTCTGAAGTTTGTTTGGCTTTTTAGTAACCATAGATAGGAGACAGCCTATATTGAATTGTATGAAGAATCTGCTGACGGTAATCTGTGAACAGACCCCGTTTTCCCAAAATCTTGGGGTTCCATAGCTGATCCTGGATCTACCAGACGTTTATGGCTTATCTCGTAGATTTACCATAAATGCCTAATACAACTTTTGTTTAAAAAGTTACAGAAAGCTGAAAATATTTGCTCCATTAATCAATTCTATTTAACCTGGAAAGATAATTACACTGTGTAAAGAAATGATAACAGTCCCCGGTCTGTATTTATTCAGCCTGATATAATTATGGATAATATCAACTCTTCTGTAATTATTCCTGCATTTGCCTGACCTGAAATAAGTTACAACCGGGGAACAGATCAACACATAAATATGAAAACCAAAATTCCGTCTCACAAATATTCATATGTATCATTTTATTTTAGACTTTCCCTTTGGAAAAGATCTTTATGACACCAAATGTCATCTTCTATCTAGCTGGTAGGTATAACAGAATAAGGGGCAATAACTCTAAACTGGACCCTATAACAAAATGTAACTTGCCATGGAGGTTGGCACCCTAAATATTGAATATATAATTATAGCTCTTAGTAACACTATTGTAACCATCATGTCTGTTGCCTCTTGTGAAACCTCTGTGACTACCATGCCAGTTGCCTCTTACCATGTAAACAACAGTTTTAGTCATCTAAAAAATGTCTGTGTTTGCGCCATCCTTGAAAGAGGCTTTAGACAGACAACTTATAGCGCCAATAAATCCTGCAAAGTCTGAGTTTGATTCTGTTTATTTTTTTACAATTCACATATCCACGTTTAAAAAAAAAAAGTGTACATGCAATACCACCCCTAACCATCTGGTGTGCTGTTTAGTGTTATTCTTCAGGCAGGCTTCTATAATGCTCCATCTAGTGGTTGAAATTTGTATTACAGTAATTTAAATTTTCTAATCAGCAAAATATAATTGACATATAGACAGAGTTACATTATTATAACATTATATGTCCTGATAAAGAAAGAAATATAAAGTTGTGAGTCTAAGGCTATATTCACACATTTAGTTTTTGCTGCGTTTTTTTTCAGCAACCAAAATCTGCTCACTTGGCAGTAAAAATGCTACATTTAAAATGCCCTTTTTTCAGTGTTTTTGCAGCTTCTTTAGCAGTGCTATTTTTGCCGTTTTTTTTTGTGCAGATTACTTGTGTGTTTTATCTACAGTACATGTTAAAAAATGTTTTAGCTTTATTCACAAAAAACGCTGCAAAAACGTTTGTTTTTGCAATGGTTTTGCACTTTCTCACTACTCTTTATGTCCTCTTAAAACAACGTATGCATGAGATGGTCCTTTGTTACTATCCGTGTGGTTTTCTATTGGCCATCCATGTGTAAGTGTATACCATCTGTGTGCCATCCGTGTGACATCCACATGACATGTACCAGAATAGAATGCAGAATAGAAATGACAGATGTTTATATGTTAAAGATGTGCAAAGAGATAGATAGACACATATACGTGAGATATAAATTTTGTGCCTTGAATGTATTAACCTAATAAATAAATGAAAAAAATGAGGTGGCATTCACTCCCATTTTTGGCAACCAGCAAAGGTAAAGCTGACAGCTGAGAGGAGATATTATTAGGTTTGGAATGTCCCTTGTTATTGTGCCCTTCCCTGCCTAGAAATACCAGCCCACAGCCGCCCCAGAAGTGATGCCTCACACTAGATGCGCCAATTCTGACTCTTTGCCTCAGCTCTTACTAATGCCCTGGTGTGGTGGCGATCGGGGTAATGGTAGTTGGGGTTGATGTCCGCTATGAATTGTCCAAAAACACAGCTGACATAAAGCCCTGGTGTTAGTAATGGAGAGGTGTCTATCAGATAACCTTATTACTAACCCAGTACTAAAAAGAAAAAAACACACAAACATGTAGAAAAATACTTTATTTAGAAAAACATTTCCCAACTCTTAAGTTCACCAAATTATGAAAAAAAAAATCCAGACTTGGAAATCCTTCGTAGTCCACAAGTGGAAACTTGAAAAGCATAAAAAGAGAGATGCAAAACACCGTCCCTCCTTCACCAATTTATTTTACCTTAAAAAAAATTCCCACAAAAGTCCGACGCAATCCAGCATTTCCCACAATGTTCCCCAAATCTGTTGTCCAATGCCTATTGAGCTTCGTTCTGAGGCTCTATAGGCTTTAGCAACGGCCACTCCCTGATCGCGCTGCACTCTGCAAGACCCAGAGACTGTGAAGAGCGGTGATGTCTGTCGCAAAACACAGTGTAAGCCGGGAGTGGCTGCGAATAAAGCTTATGGAGCCTTAAACCGAGGTCTAATAGGCTTTGGACAATTGATTTGGGGAACATTGTGGGAAACTCCGGCCTGTGTGGGAACTTTTTATAATAAGTTGGTGAACAAGGCACAATGTCATGACATATTTTTCAGGTTTTCATATGTGGGTTATGTCGGATTCCCTGGACTGTTAGAGCGGCGTAGGATGTTTTTTTTTTTTCATAAATCGGTGAACCAGGGAAAGAGTCGGGGAGTGTTTTTCTAAATATGGTATTTTTGTGTATGTGTTTTTCTTACTGGATTAGTAATGCTTTGGAAAGTGAAAAGTTAAGCATAAGCTGAACTGGCCAACTGGAAACTAATTGCTATAACTTCTTTTATCTCCTTTTTTCTATGTTACATCTGCACACCTGTCCGCAGCAGAGCAGCCGCTCGTCTTTGACTGGTATTGGTCCCTGTGCTAATTTTCACTGCGATCCACACATCTGTGCTGTAGAAGGATGTGGATTTCTGAAACTTCACCTACATGCCAAGAAGCAGTGAAAATGTCACTATCTGGAAGACTAAAATCTCTAAGGTGGGCACGGCAAGGGGTCCTGAATGCAAGGTCCAAAGCAACCAGTAATGGATAGACTTTTAAGTCGAGGATGTCTGATTGGATTATCAACGCTTCATTGGATCCAAAAAATTTTCTCGCCACAAACATTTAAAATTTTCAAACTAGGATCCATTAATGCTATAAGAAAATAGTACGTAAAATGTATTTTAAAGGAAAAAAATGAGTAGAAACTGTAGGTTTATCTACGCAATCCAGGAGTAGAGTCATAAACAATTGGGCTCCATGGTCAATGGCATTTTTTATTAACACTTTTAATTAAATAAAATATTGAAAATAAAATAATGGGTTATTCCCCCCCCCAAAAAAAAAAAAACAAGTCAGCCACTATCCACATGATGAGGTATCCACATGATGAAGTGTAAGGCTAGGTTCACATTGCGTTAGGGCCGTCTGTACAACGCATGCGTTAAACGGACTGCGCTAACGCAACTGCCTTTTTTCATTTCGCTATGCGATCGCGCTAGCGCAGAGGCTCCATCTGCGCTAGTAGTGACGGACTCTAGAAACCTGCAGACTGCGTCCGAGGGTCCGTCACAGCATGACGGCACATTGCTAACGCATGCCGATTATGACATGCGTTAGCGATGCGCTTGTTATGGCAGTCTATGGGTGCTTTCAGGGATGCGTTACATCGTGTTAATGCCGCGTTGTAACGCAATCCGTCAGACGGACTGCCATAAAGCAATGTGAATCCAGCCTTACTTGCTGATCACTGGTGATCCGATCGCTTGAACCCCCAACGTTCCCGAGATTTTGAATGGAGCCGAGGTACGCATGCTCAGCCTCCGCTCCATTCATTGGTAATGAGACAGCTGTAGAACGCAAGCTGAGCACACGGGCCATGGACAATGGGCACCAGTGCATCAGGCAGATGAGACATGAGGGAAACGGGTAGCAGAGATTACGCAAATACTGCAGATACTGTAGACAGCAGTCTTAAAACAGGTGGCAGAGGTCCTGGAGACTGCAGGTGGACTGGAGACGTCCAGAAAGATGCGGGCAAACACATAACACAGGTCTTGGAGACCGCAGGTGGACTGGAGACGTCCTGAAAGATGGGGCAAACACATAGCAGAGGTCCTGGAGACCGCAGGTGGACTGGAGATGTCCTGTAAGATGCGGGCAGACACATAGCAGAGGTCCTGGAGACCGCAGGTGGACTGGAGACGTCCTGTAAGATGCGGGCAGACACATAGCAGAGGTCTTGGAGACTGCAGGCGGACTGGAGACGTCCTGTAAGAAACAGGCTGACACATAGCAGAGATCCTGGAAGAACGGGAGCAGGCAGCAAAGGTGCTGAAAGACAGGGAACAGGTAGCAAATAGCATTCAGGAGGAATTAGAAAATCTTAATACTAAGACCCAGGTGTGTGTCTTGTTAGGCCTTATATAGGACAAGGCAGATGATCATGCCATCTGCAAAACCCGACATGGAACACAACAGAGTTCAACGTAATTGGGTGAGAGGAGCAAAGCCCGGATCTGAGACAGGTGCGAAACATTTAGTCTGACATATCGGAGATCTGAAGAAAAAGTAACCATGCATATAGGAGGGTTGAGCAAAGAGCGGTCTAATATATAGAAGAGCTGGAGAAGGAATAACAGGGACATCGGAGAGGTGAAGAAGACAGAAGTTGTGGAACATCTGGTACAAAGGAAAATCTAAGGAAAGGTGTTGTCTGGAATATGGATGAGTTAGAAAATGTTCAGCTTGGCATATAAATTTGCTGCCGGAAAAGGAACTCTGCTCATATGGTATCAAAACGTCTCCATACAGTCAGTAGGAGAACCGACTAATGTCAAAAATACAAACAACCAATGTTTGATAGCTGCTGCACAATTGAAAACACTATCACATCAAAAATACCAGCATGGAGCATTGTGCCAGGTAGTCATTACCGACACTGGTTGCGATGATGATCGTTTGATACTGTTTATACTCACCTCATTCTTGTAATAAGGCCTTTTTCAGAAAGTAGGACCATGAACAAAAAAGACATTTCTGGAACAAACGGAAGACTACAATGAGTATACAACAAAATGATAGCAATCCTTCCGCCACCTATTCAAATTGCCACCATGCTTTCATTTTTTTTTGTCTGCTTGTAATGTTCATTTTCTGCCTGCCCCTCATTTGCAACAAGCTTACATTTTCAAGGCAAAGAAGTTCAATAGACTCAGAGCTGAAAACTGCAAAGAGCGGAGTGAAATCCTTATCAAGAAAGGATACAGCTTGAAGGGTTCTTGAGGATGAAGTATGTGTGTGTCTCAATCATGGCCATAGCAATTGTTTTAATGAGGACAACCTATTCTGGATCCATCATTAAAGACTGGCACTTTGTTCTGCCTTTCTTTGACTGAAGAGAACAACCTTACAAAAAAAAAGTCATTATCATATGCTAAGGTCAATTGGCACTAATGCTACAGACAGATAATGATGGTGTAACTATGTGGTGGTATTCAGACAGTGGTGTCTTGTGATTTGCACTCAGGATTCTATAATCAGGACACAAAAAAGGCGTTTATGCCAGTCAATTAGCTATAGCCAATAAAGCAAAGGCTTTCTGCAGCTTTGAACACTTTAGTCTGAGAAGGTCTCGGGAAATGTGCAGAGGATAAATTTAAAGACATTGCACTCAATAATTAAATACATCTTGTAATGCATATTTTTTAGCTGGTACGTGCCTTAATTTCAACAAAACTGCAGCTAAAGCTTTACCAACGTGTAGGAAGGTTTCCACACTTTTTACATCTTCTATCGGCCATCAGAGCACAACTTGTCATGACACAGTTGTCGGGTGACCCAGGGCCAGGGGCTCCTTCCCTGTCCCTAACACTATTGGGCGCCCTAACTCGCCCTGCTCCCCGGGATACTTCAGATGTTGAAGATGCCGGAGCCTCCACCCTTGCCTTATCTCCTAAGATAGCCCTCCACCTGTTCTCTTCCCCCACCCAGAGAAGAGGGGGTGCTACTGTGCAATGTAGTACACCAATCTGACAAACAAGGCAACACAAACAAGGGTTAACAGAAAGCTCCAGGCATACAAATATTCACTCACATGTAATAGAGAAATGCAGCGGGGTGTGGAGGTAGGAGAATAAACCAAAACAGCGAAGGATAAGGAATTATCACACATACAAACCAAGCAACAGTCACTAATAACTCCTTCAACTCTCCTTCTCATACCAACTCCTCTCCCTCCATTAGCCATGCAGCAAATGCTAGCTCTGACGAGGATTAGTAACAGAGCCCGAATTATAAATGGAAAAGGAGTGGTTAACCGAGCTCAGCTGTGAGCACAGGGATTTCCAACATGGCTGATTAACCCCTGTTCTGCCATAACATTTAAAATGAAGGAGACGTGTTTCTTCTCAGCGCCGCAGTAGGAGCAATCAGACGCTGCGGTCTTCTGGCTCCACATTGTCTCGGTAACCCCATGACACAACTGGTCTTTACTTTCCGAAGTTTTTATGTCCACTCTTGGGGTCCTGATTGTAGATGGGTGAACCCGAACAGTAAAGTTCGGGGTCCGTACCAAATGCCTACTGTTCGGTCACGGACCCTGAACAAGGACTTCTCTAGGAAGTCCATGTTACTGTTTGGGTTTGGAAAACCGAACATTGGGTGTTTACCATAACAGCGCGAGAAACAGCAACTGGTCTGATTGACAGGTAAAGATTATTACCGCTGGTCAGAGCGCCAGCAGCTGTGACTGGCGGTAAAAAATTTATCTCCAGTCATAGAGGCGTTGGCTGATGTGAATACTAATTGAAAAAAGATGTCCAGAGCATCAATCTGCTTCCACTGTCTTGTCTTCCTGCCACACAGCATCCTGGTGCTATGTCTTCTCCAAGTAATGCACTATCCATCACCATGATGAAAAAGAATGCAGAATTAATCAGACCAGATAATTTTTCCTCCATAGTCCAGTTGTACACTTATGTGCCAACTGTAGGCACCTTGAAGTGGACATGGATCAGTATGGGCAATCTAATTAGTCTGCGGATACACAGCCCCATACAAAGCAAACTGTGATGCTCTGTATTCTGGCAGCTTTTGCTATCATAGCCAATATTAACTTGTTTGTGGTACAGTAGTTTTACTTTGACAAGGAACATATGGGCTAGCATTCACTCCCAAAGAACATAATTGAGCTTATGACATCCAGAACCCTATCAACAGATCTAGAGTTTTTCTTTCTGCTACTTCTTGGCTTCAAATCTGGGCTTTGCTTCCTTTCCTTATGGCCACCAACCTTTGCTGTGCTCCATAGTGTAGGAAGGCCTTTTAACCTAAAAACACACGTCTGATTGTGTATTAAGCCAGTATTTTGTTTAGTTGGCATTTGTTTTGGAGTTTGCCACCATCCAGTAACTCCATCTGCAACTATCTCTGCAAACTCCTGTGGTTTCTACATCCTGTATCTACTTTTCTTCTAACCGGCTGATTAAACTATCATTTGCTGTAAGCATCACAAGCTGTCATTTTGAGATGCAGAACAGAGCACACATTGACTCAGTCTGCATCATTATAGTCAATGGTCCCATTGTCACATACGCCCGGTTTGTTGGAGGTTTGGATCTAAGCCCTGATGGGACCACTGAACATAGGAAAAATGCTATGTGAAAGGACCCTAATATTTTTTGGGTGCCGTAGGGAGGCTACTAGAGATATCAAAAGCCATTTACTTTTCAAAACAGTTCAAATAATCTATTTTGTGTCAGCGTGGTATCATATTTGTCCGTTACCAGTTTAATGACTACTTGGCAGGTAATAAATACACAGAAGGCGTCAAAGTAAAATTATGTGACACCCACAAGAAGGTGGCGAAAAGGAAGTTATGAGTGTCTGGACTAACGATAAGGCAAATATATTTCTGAATTTTGCCAATTGTGACATTGTATCATACACTTACTTTAGATTCCATTGAGAAACTGTTAATAATACATATTTTTTTTATTTTCAAGTTGACCCATTGCTATAAACACACAAAGAGCGAAAATTCTCTTTTACATTTGTAGAATTATTTGCGTTGAGTCTTCAATACTATACAAAATGAAAAATAGAGGCGTCAAATTTTGGGAATTTGAAATTTGCTCAATTGTAGAAGATTTTTCTTCATTTTTATTACAGATTCTGTTAACTAAAAGCCACAACACTACGGCGATGCATCAGGTACCACAACAACCCCCGTCTCCGAATGAAAACATTGCATTGGTAAAGGATCTTTTGGGCGCCCGCTCTACTCATTTCTACAGAACAATTTGCAACCTGGCATACTGAGTCGGCAGTTCCTGGCCCAAAATATTTAGAATTTAAATTGCATGTTCACCATTTGTTCTTTTACAAGAAGGAGAAAACATCCTGGCTCTCCTCCATTACGCTAATGAATGTCTTTCTAAAAACCACTTTTCAACAGTCTGTTGCTCTATAATAAAGTAACTGCATGATAGCTCACATTATCACAAAAGGAGCGATTATTCTTTAAAATCAGAATCCATAGTAAAAGTCATTTAGAGTCTTATGGGGGACATTTTCAGAAATTGAATTCTTATGAAGGAACCAATGTAGTGGCTTAATTTTCTCTGTTTCGCAAGCTCATCTGAAATAAAATGATGCAGGAAGCCTAGTGGAGGAAGGTCCATGTGCAGAACTGGGAAATGAAGCAATGTACTGTTCTGTTTCCATATTAACCTCTTTATGACTTGAGTTGGTGGCAAGCACGGCTTGCGGAACACAGTTGGGAAGGCTGGTGTCCAAAGCTACATTTGCCAAAGGATCAAACGATTTTGCAGGTGGAGGACTCAGTAGACGAGCGTATCATCTGTCCTTTAAAATCAGAAAAAAATCTCTCATCTAGAAAGGGATAATGCAGTTGCAATGAAAGAAGAATTATTCCGTCAGCTGTCCAAGCTGGATAAGCTGTGACACTGTAAAAAAATTCTATGTATTTCCAGTTTTTTTTTAAATTGCTACCGTTAAAGCAAATTTCATAAGTAAAGAGTGTATACTAGAAAGAGTAAAATTAAATTCTATTCAATTTTTTTTAGAAAATCCATATTTTCCAGAATGCGGATGCTTTATAATTCACTTTGTATGAATTCAGAAAAATGACAACCAGCTGGCCAAAGATTAAAAAAAGAAAATAATAAAATAATAATTCTTGTTTCCCCGTTCACCTCTCCGGTAACCTCCACTGTTCACTGTTCCTCATAGCTACTTGGCACCTCCTTACTGTTGTTGCTCTGAAACCCTGGCTGCGAATTCCAGCAGCAAACAGACCTGTGACATCTTTGTGCATGCGCATCGTAAGTAGTGATGAGCGAACTGCTCCTGTTGCTGGAGCACGAGCAACACGCCCATCCACGACACATAGGTTCCTGTCCCACTTTGCAGGGAGGAACGAGGCACCACTTCTGAAGCCACACCAGTGCGAACAGGTGGTCATTGGATAACAGATAATGCTTCCAGCATGCTTGCCAGGACCACCCAGTCTTCCACACAGTCCAGTCTCACCAGCCAAGAATCTGGATCACTTAATCCTAACCCTAACCCTCCTTCCTCCCACCATGTTGTTTCCAAAGGAGACCAATGATCCCACATTAGAACACTCCAAGGAGCTATTTACATCATCATTTCTTGATTGTGGCCTCTTACGCTGCATGTTCCAAGAGGGACAGGAGGATATGCTGTTTAGTGATGCATAAAACTTAGAGCAGCCATGATCACAAGAAGAAGACAGTGCGGAACAGCAAATTTTGTCTAGGGAGGTAGATGATGGTGAGACCTAGTTGCCAATAAGTCAGGTTGTTGCTAAGTCACCAGTTCAGGAGGACCAGGGTGTGGAGTGGAAGACGAGGTGGTGCATGACAAAGACACTGACCCAACCTGGGGAGCTGGCATGCAGAGTGAAACCAGCGTGACATTATCAACGTAGAGGGAAATAGAGATTATCAGTGACCTAAGCAGTGTCAGAAATGGATAGGCTATCATTATCTCTACAAATTAGCAAAACCCCTGACAGGCTGTAGCCAAAATCATGTTTCCTGAGTGACCACATATAGACACATAAGGCATAAACACTTCTCAACAGATTATTACAAAATGACGTATTTTTTTCCAGCGGTCATCTCAGGCCAGTGATCTCAAAATATAAGAGAAAAAAGGTAACAAAAGTCAAATCAAATTAGTTTCCACATATTCAAGCATTGAAAGTGCATCGTCTCCCCAGTCAGTCAATATATTTGTGAGATATTACCGTCTTTTACAAATACATTTTCAACTTCGAGAATTTTATCTGCAGTGTTGGAGCCTTTCCTAATTTTAGTAAATTTTACAAAAGGTTTTCAGGGTCACCTAATGTTTGGTAAGCGGTGTCCTCATGTCCTTTCATTGGAGACGTAACAAGATAACTGCGATGTGGATGGCTTTAAAAGCAGGTTAACTTTGTTATCCAGTGCCATTTGCTGAAACCCAAACATGGATTACGCAATGAAATGCCCATTAAGCTGCAAAGGTCGCAGAAAGATTTGTATCAACTGAATAAAATTACGTAGGTCTATTCTAATAGATTTTCCACATTCTGATAACACAATTAAAAAGGAAGATGCGGCCGCTCATTGCTCTATCCGATTAGGAACCATCCAAGCAACTCTTGGAACAACTCGACATAAATAAGTGGCGCGTATGCTCCATTAAACTATTGCTACAAAGTCATAAAATGTGCAGCTTTATATTGTAATGCAAAAATAAAAGTCTGTTAGAAAAAGTACCTGGGTCCCAATGCAAAATAATGCTCAACAATTAGGTGCCATTTGTCGTACTGGTTTCTTCCTATCTACTGTAACAGAGAGACCTCTAGACACCATCTGGCCTCATGGGCTGCATGTTTCTGCTTTTGTCCTACTTTAAAGCATGATAGCCAACTCTTCTCAAACATTCGAAATGCTCCAGGAAATAGGTGAGACCTCCGGGACTTCAGGAGAAGTTACCAAATCCCCAAAGAGTTTCTATTTAACAGTGTGGGAGCAGTGTTACTGTTTGGAGGCACAAGGGGACACTATTAGCAAGTGAGGGAACAAATCTGAGCATGCGCCGCCCCCGGCAGGCCATTTTCCCAGAGGCCACCGCATCGCAGTAATGGATGAGCAGGGGCTTCCGGGCTTTCACAAAATGCCGGTGGAGCCTCCCGTACCACAGAGCACCGCCGAACCTGTCACACCAGCCTGGGAAGTGAGTGTCATCATCGCCCTGCAGCGTCGGACCGCCGCAGAATGGCCCGACTCCTGCTGCCGCAACACTACTTGCAAGTATATTCCGACTATAAGACACATACCCGTTTTCCCCAAAAAATTTTTGGGAAAAAAGTGTGTCTTATAGTCTGAAAAATACGGTAGGTGGGGAGAATTATCGGAATAGTGATAACTCTGAGCCAAAGATGTCTATGCGTTACATTCGGCAGAGATGAATCTTGGAGGAAGTCTTCAAGGTGGTCTGGGCTGGATGAAGAAGAAAAAGGAAAGTGAACAATTTCAATAGGAGAGAATATCACCCACTCGTGAGCAACTGGATTCATCTGTACAGAAAATAAATTTAGGATACACAGAGTGCCTGTGTAATACTGTTATCTGCTACTATATGATCACTGTATGGTTGTCCAGTGCTGATCTTCAAGGGTACTTCCACAATAAGCCAACATATGACTAATGCATCACCACTCAGCAATGGGAGCCACTAAAAGACTATAAGAAAAGGAAGCTAGTGCCCAATCAAATCATAAAAATCTTTATTAATCCAAGCAACAGACGATAGACAGACACATATATTAAAAGGAAAAACAAATGCAGAGTATATTGCATTACTCAGAAAAATAATTGTAACAATCTTTCCAACATGGACTTCGACAAAAAGGGGAGTGCCTAAAAAATATTTATGTAAGTCAAATATAACTAATATGTAGATAGGATGAAAAGGACATAGTCCTGTATACAAAGTATTGTACAGTATAGCTGACTACACAAATTATGGACCCATCAATAAAGTGCAATGCAGAATATAACTAGACATATCATAATCAATTCATACAACCAAGTGGTCAAGTGGAAGCCATTAGTTGGATTTTTGGTAAGTTAGATAAATAATTGTCCAACACCTTTTGTGATACTTAAAATATGACTCAGGTCTATCAGCCAAGACCAGTCCCGTCTATCTGAAGATATCACTGTTTCGGGGTTTTTGCCCTTCATCAGTGTAGGGAAAATGTCTATTAAGAGCCCTCAACCATATCTCAAGTGTCGAAAACAAAAAATATCAACTCCTTTACCCCATATGGGAAATATTTTAATGTGTTAGAATCGACAGGCTTAAGGCTTCCACAAAAGAGAAGATATCTAAATGTTTCCATTGGTGTAAAAAATACCATGTTTCCTAAGTTTACACTAACTCACCAGGAATACTTGTGACTGTGAAGAGTCTTCCATATGCTTCTCTCACTCCAAACAATTAAGTGTCATCGACAGAATAAATCCCGTAAGATGCGTCAGACACAGCCGCATATTTACTCACACCCTATTAAAGTGAGGAAAGGCCCTGACCAGCCTTCTGTCTGTTTTATGTAACAAGACTGACAGTTTTCTCGCGGAAAGTACTCAACATATTGAAGACAAAAGTTAAGAGTTTGTTGAATAATTCCAGCATTAAATAGCAGATCCCACTTTGTATTCTACACTGCAGAGTTTTCATGGGAAATAAATAGGAGAATGATTAACTTCAGGTCTCCACCATCTCATTCATTAATGGAATCAATAAGTATTGTTCTAATTGGTAGGAGCCTCTTGGAAACTTTGAGACAGAAAATCATATTTTTGTAGTAGGGGTTTATCAGTGTCAAGAACCTAAACTTATTTTTATTTGATATACAACTGAATGCAAACTATTCTAAACTGTCCATACACTATAAATGCTGGGTGGCTGAGCATTACTGTGATGCCTATACACATACAATACGATACACTTTATTGATCCCGAAGGTAATTATGGAATACGTTGAATACATTGTTTTCCTGCGAATGGATATGTTCTCAATTGGGAGAGGAAGCCTCTAAAGAGTCAATAGATCCCCTTTGGTTGCTTATTCATGTTATATTGTACTGTACTCATTGTTGTTTGCATGCCCCTTTAAAGAGAACCTTTTACTAGAGACGCCCAGGATTCTGGAATTTAAGTGACAATCCTGGTCTGGCTGCCATGGAGTAATGACATATATACAGTACAGACCAAAAGTTTGGACACACCTTC
>VIAB01000048.1:156467-171497 GCA_009801035.1 Oophaga pumilio
GTGAAAAATGTAAAAGGGGTCTGAATACTTTCCGTACCCACTGTGTGTGCAAAGTGTATGAGCACGTTCACACTGTGGCAGTTTCACAGAAAAAAAACAAATGAGCATATACCCTACGGCAAGTAAATAAGTGAATAGTAATAGTACATGTAAATAATATAGGGTACTTAGCATTATTCTGGTCAAAAAAGCACAAAAGCCATCCCACCACGACAAGGTGTATTCCTTGGGACAGTTGTATCCTGTCTCTAGAATTAAATCCTTACCTTGTATAAAATAACCTCAATATGAAGTTACTTCACCAGCTTGAAAAGGAGGCATGGAAGCCACCAGCGCTCTAGCACATCAGCGTTGATCTACACCCTCGACTTTGGCATCACAGGCAATAAGGGGGCTCCAAGACACTGTGTTTCCAAAGATGGGCTCAAGGTACCCTTTACAACAACATAGGTGGTGGGAAAGTACAGATTTTGCATTGAGTCTTCATCTTTTCGCCTCTGCCTTGGGTTGCACATAAAACAGTGATTATACACGAGTCTAAGGTCATCATACTGGCGCACCATTGATGTTGATTAAGTAGAAAGCTATTGCCGATCAGCCCGCAATGATACACAAGTTGTTGTTACTTTGTGGCAGAAAGTTAAGTCAGAAAGCCCAAATGAAACGCTTTGCACAGCAAGCTGATTTCCCCTGGGATCGGATACATCAAGCAAGGAGCTGCATCAGTTTAATGGAAGCCTTTCAAAGGATGAAATAGTTCACTGATAATCAAAGATTTTTTTTTTCTCTTTAAAGACGTTTGTAATTATATTCTTGTTTTATTCAGTACAGTCACTTTAATGTACTGTACTACAAAAGGTAACTGAACACAAACAAAATGGGCGAGCCTGTCATTGTATTAGATCACGGCAGAGGCAGCAAGATGGAAGGAAAGCTTACAAACACATTGTCGAAAAACTTCTTCTAAGGGAAATACAATTAAAATTGAAATTTTATAATAGAATGATGTTTTAGTTACTTTTGACTATGAGGATACATACAGGAGGCCAGTTGAAGAGATTAACTGGTGCATTTGAAAAGAACGGCTACACAATTCATTTGTTTTATTGTTTTAATTCAGAAGGTTTTTTAAAAAAATTGCACCTTAATTAAAAAATTTCTAAACAGCCTTAGTTTCCTCAGCTTCATGTCAATTTTCTTTTATTCTTGTCTGATAATTCTTCTGGAGTTTTGGTGCACGTTGTATGATTTGCCAGTAGCCTTTGAGTTTTGGGTGGCGTCAAAAAAGCCCCAAACTATTTTATTTTAATGGTCTTCAGAAGATTTCGAGCCATGGTGACTTGATGGATGAATGATCTGTAGGAAGATCAATCTTGTGCAAGCTTAGATAGGTCCACCAGGGTCTTCTCCGCCGTTATCCTGATAATATCAAGCCACCGGGTTGCTGGTCTTCCTCTCCGCCTTGTTCCTTCTATTTTTCGGCAATGATATCCTTCTGCATCAATTGCTCTCTTCGTATGTTGTGTCCAAAGTTAGGCAAGTCATAGCTTGGTGATCCTTGGTTTCAGTGACGTGTCTGGCTTGATTTGTTCTAACATTAATTTATTTATTCTTCTTGCCATCCAAGTTATTGATAACTATAGATCACAAAATTCTTAGGGTACATTGAAACTACTATCTTTGGTCACTTTCATTCCTCCAAACCTTGGTTGTCCATCTAGTACGCTTCCAGTGTTGTAATGGTAGCCGCCATTGGAGCTGGAGATCCTTATACAACATATCTCTCCGTCCAGATTGAAATCTTCTGGCTGTGGAAAACACTGCCGCATGTGCTATTACGTACAGCACTGGACAATGCCTATGTAAGTGACGTCTACTTTAATAACACATTTATTGGGGATTTATGCTATCAAGGGAAAATGTAATGCATGTGATTAACTCCCTGGGATGGAAGATAAGCTTAGTTGTTAGGCTCCCCAGCTCAGGTGGATCTTCTAAGCCTTAGGTCTTGGTGAGCACACGGACCTCAGGTATTAAAGCGGTTGTCCTGTCCAAATCGATAAGTCTGCAGTCACTCTGTGCGACTGCAGACTTATGAATCCCCCTCCATACATCTTCATTTACAGTTTACATACATAATTAAACTACACTGAAAATACTGAAATTGGGAAATACTGAAATTGGAAGATGGATAGACATGTTACTAATCTGTAAATTATTAAAGAATGGAAACAACATTTTCAAAATATCTCTATTTATTCAGTATGGAGTATGAGCGCCATGTGCAGAAATCTCTACACTTGGAACCTCGGCTGCTATCAGTGAGATTATTAATGGTCGTCTGAGGAAGCTTCTGAGGCTGAATGCACTTGGGCAATTCATCAAGATCCGTTGCTGGCAGATCCTGTGAAATTACCGAGCAATGATGTCCCAGATTTATTGGAGTCTGGAGACCATGGTAGCATGTTTAGGCTCTCCATAGTACGAGCAGCATGTGGCCTGTTGTATTAAAAAATGTCTCCTGAGACACGTTCATGGTACTGCATGAAATATTCTCCATGGCATTCCCCACTCGTTTCACTGATGCTTCATCAGGGGTCATTGGTGAGTGAACCTGTACACACATACCTTTTAACTATTTGTCCTTTTATTTGAATACACGTATCCATTATATATATTACTGCATTTCTATGGAACTATTTGTAATAGTGTTGGCATCATTACAGCTATTTATTTCCTTCTTTATTTCCTTATATTTTTTTGTATGATTTCTGACACCTACTTATTATTTCTATTCGTAATTTATTTGTATATATTTGTGCTTTGGATGGTTGCTCAGACATACAATTTGCTCGTCCAAGCACTTTGTTATAGTAATTTATATCTTCGGAAAGTAAGGCTACTTTCACACATCAGTTTTTTTTCATCAGGCATGATCCGTCTATGTTTTGGAAAAACGGATCCAGCTAAATCTATCTGGATCCGTTTTTTTCTCATTGACTTGTATTAGCGCCGGATCGCGCCACATGGCCTCCCGTTTCTTCCTTTTTTGCCGGATCCGGCAAAAATTTTAATTCCGCCGTCTGGAAAAAAACGTCTCTAGTAACGTTTTTTGTCTGCGGATGTGACGTTTCCAGCTTTTTGCTACAATGTAAGTCTATGGGCGCTAGAATGAGCCGGATCCGGAAAAAGACGGATCCGTTCACCGGATCCGGTTTTCAAGTCTGAGCATGCTCAGATCCAATTGGTGAGCCCCCAGGAATCGGATCCGTCTTAAAACGGATAAGAAAACGGAGGAAATGGATGGAAAACTGATGAAATGGATCCAGATTTTTGCCGGATCCGCTAAACAGAACCGGCGGAGAAATAGATCCGTTTCATCAGTTTTCCCTCAATTCACGCCGGATCCGGTTTTTCAAAAAAAATGCCTGACGGAAAAAAACTGATGTGTGAAAGTAGCCTAATCCAGCCCTTTCCTTCTTTTAGGCTCACCCACCTTCCATATTTGTGTTTTTTTCATGTTAGTTATTTATTTCATTAGTTCTTGTATTTAACCATCTTTCCTCATAAAGATTCTTATTATTGGTATTTAGGTCTGTCCTAGAACTTTTTTCCTTTTTGTTAATTCTTGCATCTCTTGTACAAATAGGACATTTACCCTGGTTGGGGTTACAATAATTCTATCCAGTCAGTTATATGACCGAAGTGCAATGACTCTACACTTGAGTCTAGAAGGATGCATTGTTTAGATTGCCTAATATACCCCCCCGCAACCAGAAATCGCAAATCCAGACCCATAATGCATAGCAGCTGCCTGCAACATTGTAAGGTAAGGGAGGGGGATCTGAGTGCACAGCTCCCTTCCGTCTTCTTTACACCGCAGCACATGTTCTGGCTGCTCCTTCTTTGCTGTTACCATTTTGACAGAGGCTGTCACCACACAATCAGCAGCAGAGGCGCAGACGGGAATGTGATATAATTATCTTTTATCATTTTAAATACTCTCCTTCTGCAAGGAAAATGCAGAGGGATTTCACGAGAACAGTATTGTGAGAATATTTAGTTGAAATTCAAAGTGATATGCGATGTTATCGGCACCGTTCATTATGGGTATCATCCCATTACATGGCATGAAACAACTAGAATCTGTATTGTGCTAAAAAAGCAGAGCATCTGTCTGATTTCGGAAAGAAAAAAACAGATTTGTACCTTGCTTCAATGCAAAACAGATAGACAGAACAAGCTACGGTATAAAATCCTTAGGAAAAAACATGGAGATAAATATGTGGGACTTTAAAGGGGTTGTCCAGGCTTGGGGTACAAGTCTGTAGTCAATCTAAGTGACTGCAGACTTATGAATCCTCCGGTGACAGCGTCGGGTGCATCGGGTGCGATTTGCATACTTCCGGCCACATTCTGACTAGACGTAAATGTCTAGTTGGCAAGTGATCGCATGTGTACAAATTGCATAATTGAGCCTACTTGCTCCCAGCGATGGTACAGAAGAAATCCTAATAGTTCATGCACTGCACGCTGTGAGGATTCACAAGTCTGCAGTCATTTAGGCCAGACAACCAGGGTTGTCACAGGTAGGGAGGCGTTGACTAGGCATGTGTACGGTTTTCTGGATCCCAGGGGGATGTATAAAAACCACTCTGCCAAGAATTTAGATGCAGGGCTAAAGCAGCAAACTGAGTCTTTATCCTTAGTGTGGGTGAAGATGAGCCATGCTTCAATTACTAAATGGACAACTACCCTAGAGATCCGGAGTGGCGCAAAATTACCTGTTAGAGAAAAAGACATAATTTCATGATACGGGAGATGTTTATGCGATATGTTCCTTCCCTCTCAGTGGATTTGATGTGAGTTGTGGTTGTCAAGGGTTTTGCTAACGTCATGATGTTGTATTGGATTTGTATTGTGAGAAATTTGAGTTTTTAAGGAGTAACTTTTTTTTAATTACACAGGTATGCAAAATATGGGTTTATGAACATTTTTTCAAATCCAATGACTGATTCTTATGTTTTCTTATGCCCTGATTAAAAAAAAAAACACTTCAATTTTTAACTATCCTATATGGATTTTGCACAAAAATACGTGTGAAATTACATACAAGCGAGATGAGCAAGAAAATCTTAGCAGTAACTTAAAAGTTCTCCAGAATGTTTAGGAAGGTCCAAGTCCCTGACTAAATTATTTAATTCAATCTGTGAAAAAAGCTGTGGCTCGTTGGGACTAGCGTGAAAGTCTTCGTCAGAAACCTGCTCTTCATGTTCTTAATCTTCTGAATCAGATGCATCTTCAAGTTTCTCCGGATGTGAAGGAACAGGTAATCCTGGACCGTGAGGCACAGGGCGAATTGCTGACAGGAGGTCCTATTTTATAATTTCCTTCTTATTTCCTCCATGTTGCACATACAAAAGTAGCAGCCATCACTATGATTTCACGTTTCCCTTCAGATCACAGGCACACCAAAACGAAAGCTCTCTTTCTTCCCTTTAGACCATTGTCGTAGTTCTTCTACGCAAAAATACATGTGGAGCCCACGACCTGTCCTGATCACCTAGCTTTACACCAAAGTACCTTTTTTAGTCAAGTCTGTAATGTTCCTTCATTGTTTCTTCACTACAAACCAACCACAAATGTAGCTAAAGTTGTTGGGTGAATTACAACACTCCCTTATAGCCATATTGCTAGAAACAGAAACTTAATCCACCACAACCACTAAATACTGAAAGGAATCGCGGTAAGCGCACTGTCACTCTCTAATTAACTCTGCCTAAAAGAAAATCTGCCTTTGCTCCCCATAGCAACCAATCACAGTGCAGCTTTCAGTCCTTATACTAGTGAGATAAAATGAAAGCTGTGCTCTGATTGGTCGCTATGGACATCACCACACTAAAAAAAATCTGCTGTTATTGCCCATAACAACCAATCACAGCTCCAGTTTAATTTCTTATACTGCTGAGGTAAAATTATAGATATGCTATGATTGGATGCTATGGACACCACCACCACTCTTTGGAAGCTGGGTTAAGAAAGCTGTGACAAAGAACGCCGGAGTCGTGTTCGAAACGCGTTGCATCGCCCTCTCCCTTCCCCCTACCTTTCCATTTTTTCACGACAAGGATGTATTTTTAAATAAATATATTTTTCAAGTAAATGCATTGGTTTTACCTCGAGCTGGACTCTTCCTCTTGGTTTCTGCAGTTTCTATGTCTGGTCAGGATGACACCCGAGCTCTACACACGAACTATGGCAGGTGAGCTGGCTTTTCTTTTTTGCAATACTAGAGAAAGAGAATTGTGTGACGCTACCCTTACAGGCCATCTCTGTCTGAATATGGGGGAGAGACAAGAAAGGCTGAGGCATGGAAAGTCCATACTCTAATTATTTAGATACTCTTTGATGATTTTTATGACTGGTAACAATGGACACATCAGATGTGATCACTGATGACTTTATGACCCCATGACTAGGCCGCAAATCCTTAGACAGCGTTTCTATATATGTCTGTATTGAACCAGTACTCAATCCAAGAACGTCATCAGATAACTTCAACTCAGCTAAGTGTCATGCTGTGATGGTCTTAGGTAGTTGAGGGGGGCTTTAAACTGTCCCTGGAACTGGGACCCTAACTATCCCTGTCCTGGGGGTACTCTTAATGGTAGAGAGGCCTGAGTCTCTGACCTCACTTTGCTCCTGTTATTCCCTGGCCTGTCCCCTCCCCCACTCAATGGCGCCTGTGACAGAAATGTAATGTGAACAAGACGCAAAAGACAAAACAGGGACAACAGAAAATCTCTATCATACAAAAGCACCAACCAACAATAAGGAGGAGGATAGGGACTGGGAGGAATAAACTAAATGGGAACAGGGACCAGGAGATAGACACACCCGTACAACAGAACACCTCCACAACAGCTTCTCTCCAAACACTTGGCTTAAGCAACACCGCACAGGAAGACGAATATCCAATAGCAACAGCAAACTGCTATCCAGTACAGTGTCTCCAAAGAGCAAGGAAGCAAACATTTCCCTGGCAAGAGAGAGAGTCTGGCCAGGTTTTATAGGAAGAAGTAATGACCCAATCAGAAACAGCTGAAAATGGAGCTGTAAGTTTCTGACCGGCATAGAAGGAGTCGTTAACCTCTTCAGCACAAAAGGAAATCAAATTAATTTAATATAGGAACCAAACACACAGGTTAAATGGAAGATCTGTGATTCACAATGTGCAGAGATCTTCTACCCCCAGATCTCCCTGGTTGATAGGACACACTTGTGACAATAAGAAGATTCCAGAAGAAGTTTATACTCAGGCTGAATTTCTTGTATTATGCACAACAAAACAGCCGCAGGTGAAAAGATGATTCTGAACCAGGGTTGTACGGAGGATGAGCATTAGACTTTCATGGCCAACATACCAACAGAGGAAGAAGAAGGGAGGGGTTACATGCATCAGAGCTAGACTACAGGGAGACACAGAGGACAAACTTCATAATGCAAACCTGATTGCATAGCCATATAACAGCAACTATACAATCATAATACAAAACTGTATAGTTCCCAAGTCGAGGGACTTGACAATGGGAATTCCAATGGTTGACCAACTAGAGTCAATATTTCTTGACTTAAATGTTATGTTGGGGAAACCCCTTTATACTTAGATAATAACCGATCAGATGACTACTCTGATGCAAAAATAAAGTCATAATAAGAGTATTTCATCACATCCATCACTTCTTGTACGATCTCAAATACTGTATTGTAATGTAAGCGCTAAAATAAAATAAAACAATATTACGATCAAAAACGAATGGCTCGCCATAGGTACTCACCACGCTTAAGCCAAGAAGCTCTCTGTGTACGTAGTCCAGATTCATTCTGTCGAGGTTTTCCAAGTAATGCTGCAGGCGGGTGTAGGTGTACGGGAAACAGTAAGCAAACTGGTAAACATCATCTTCTCGATCAAAGCAGAAGGCAAAAGACATGACATAGTTTTTGCGATGATCTGGGCACCGATAGTAGTAGACATTTTTGGATGGCAATCTCTGCCTGCAAATAAATAAAGGAACAAAGCTTAAATAGTAATTTGGTTTTATAATAGTCACAGCTCATGGGGAAATGACTGGCACTGTTTATGGGGCAACATATAACCTAGCCACAGTTTTTTTTACAGTCTTCAAGAGGGCTGTGGAATATACAACAGCTGCAGGCTTATGTGAAGGGAATATCTTGAGAGGATGCAGCTGGCGCTGTGTTAACTCTTACAGTTTGTTGATAGACCCTCTCGGCTGTATTGTATGACCTCTCAGATTTTTCTTGGGCTTTTTCTTCCTGTAATCCATGTGATGCTGATGTAGATACTGATTGCTATATGTGCCAAGTGTGAGACAGTGAGGGGAATTATATGCGAGGGCCATTATGCATCCCCCAGAATGTGCTTGGAAGCATACTGAACCGCTGGACAGGTGTGGTTACAATGCAAAATAAAAGTAAATGTGGACTTGGTCAAGTTATTCGACCTAGTCAATTTAGGAAAACCTGTCTTGGGCTTTTATGATTAGAGAGATCTGTAGGATGGTAGCGGGATCTCTTCCTCCAGTCCGAGTCTTAGAAGTGGCCCATGGCCACAGTTTCCATTTACACCTTTACTAAAGGTTTGGGTGTGTCAGGTATTTGTTTGGTTTCACATGCAGCAGAGCTGAAGGTATTGTGGTCGTACACCTGGCTGTGTGAAGCTAACACAGACCAGAGCTAGCAAAGTAGATGCACACGGATGCACCCTAGAACCTTTGGGGGTTGCAAGTGCCAGCTGCACAGGACTTTATTCTATTATTCCGGACTGTGATATGAGCTGAGCAATTGCATATATGCAGTATTTGGACAATAAAGGACATTTACTTAACTTACTTGGGTCACTATCGCACTAAATTCACCAGCGGAAACGCCGCTGCCCTACACAAGTAAACCAGTTGATTCTCCGACAATGTCTGACTGCTGATGATTCTGCTGAAAGCGGAAATCTGGAACAGCGAGAACATCACGGTAAAGTTTTTAATCTACATCTAATGCAATTCTGCTTCTACCAAACTTGTAGGAGGGTGCAGTGGTGCAAGACATTTTGTCAATTAAAGCGAACCTATCAGCTGACACATGCTGCCCACCCCCCAGATTGCATGTATCAGGCACTGGTTGTAGGAACTCAGCCAGGTATGTATGACCCTGAAACGCTGCAGGGAGGAGCTGCCAGGGATCCGCCTGTCCGACTAGTCTACAGCATGGCTCGGCCGTCGGCCACGGTTTATGTTTGTTTTTCTCTGAAACGCCACTCTGCAAATGCTGAACATGTGCACACGCCCTTGGGCAGCTTTTTATTGGAGCATAAGATCTTTTAATAAACCTTATTTGCTGAATTAATATTCAAATTTTAAAGATACACACCTTGGAAAATGAATATGCCCAATGTAGGGCATGAAGAGGCACAATGAACCCTATTGCCGTGCACTGCCCTCTCGGAGCCCTCACTAGGTATTACTGAGTGCTCGGTTTTTCTTGATTTATTCTTTTGTATATGGATTGTAGATTTCCACACAAATTGCATTCCTCTCCACTAGACGTTCACACTAAAACTGTTTATTCATTTCCATAGAAGTAAAATATCATCATCTTAATGAACGACCTAATAACGAAGTCATGTATTATTGCGGATGCTGGAATTATTCCCGTAAGCGTGGCATAAAATGCACAGACCTGCTGAATAAAAGAGATTTTGATTTGTTTTTTATGTGTTTAAATAGTCAGGATCGCTCTCCTCTGAGTCAGCAGATCGTGTGGTTCTCAGGCATGACTGGGGAAATGCAGGTTGTAACCCAGCCGCGTTAGGAATGAAAATATTGGTTTAGGAAATTGGCACTGAATGCTTTAATTTTATTCAACACCTTCCATTTATCTGCTTGTGTAATGCATATTGTAGGACCCAGGCATAGTTATCCTTGTAAGCAGAAAGCAGGGACTGAGCCGAAAGAGACGAGTTCTGAGGACATTTCTTATCTCATACGCTCAGTGCATAATTCCCGGCTAAGTCCTGAAGGGGTGTATCCATCTAGGTCAATAATAGCATGTCGTTAGGATATGTTATAAATACCTGACAAATGAGTCTTATTGCTTGGACCTGCATTTTTCTCTAAACAGGCCTTGGCACGCTGACAGAATGGAGAACTTAGGGTCCCAGTGGTCTGACAATCAACTGTTGGACAGTTATGGCATATCCTATACATATTCCATCTTTGTTCAAGATGAGCAAAACTTTTTACATTTGGATCTCTTGCAGCCCAAAATATTTCATATAAAACATATTTGGAAAAGCTGGAGAGTAGAGATGACTGGATCGTTTCAAATTTAAATTAATCAAATTTTCCCCCAAAATTCAATTTGCGGCAAATAACATCATGTGGATCTCAATATTGGAAATGGGATAAGAGAAATATATATCACTAGTGTTGCTCCTGACTGTTCTCTACTGGGAGCTGCTCATCTCCCATGACCCAGTGGTGTACTAACCACCACTGTACTAGACATGCTAATCCACTTGATAAACTAGGATGTGATGTTATAGCTGTTGGGCATTATGGAAAAGTCCTCTTGGTCATGAAGAACTACATTTGCTCGTATTTGATGCTTCTCCAATGTGGGTGTTACACACCTGTCCTTGGTATCTTTTACTCTGTTTCCTTCACCTAGGTCTGCTGCCCTCTATTGTGCTGCACATCGGTTTCTGCAGGTTACCCGGCGTGGATCAGTGAAATCATCTCCATGATCTTATTTAAAACCATACGGACACAAACTTGTGTCTTAGGATTGAAATTCAAGAATTTAGTTTGGTGTACCCCACCTTCTGTGCACATGGTGTTTAACTTGCGTCATTCCCTGTTGACTTCTACTTCATCCGTCCTGCGGCTCCTAAGATTCCTGAGTGTGCCACATCCTCATTCCCCTTGTGGCATCCTGATAGCAGTACCAACTTCCGGGGTCCGTGTACCCACCTGGACTTTGGCCTTTATGAGTCAATTTCACAAGATGAGCCTCAAAGTGGAAAACAGGTTTTTTTTTTGCGAATGATGAAGCAAATGTCAAAATGTTCACATTCACATTGAACAACAAACTTTAGGAAAGTTGACTCAAACACAGACAGTCTAGAGGAGTGGGGCAGAGAGAAGCCACAGGGCCTGGCCTTGAACTAGTCATCATAGATGTATGGTCCTGTTATTGCAGAAAATAAGGTCCCTCAAGTCCAAAGACCCCATCTATGCTATATTAAATCTGACGGTTACCTTGGGTCAAAATAACAACTGAATGTTCCTTCCTTGTATCAATAGAAACTAACGTGTCCTTGCTAGTCATCAGGTGAAATCAGATAAAATGTTTTAACCACAAACATAGCCGTCACGGGAACAGAAACCAGTTTTTGTTTGCACAGCTAAATTGTATGATCGGACCATATATGGTAAATCCGTTTTCTGCCTCCAGGGTGTGTATATAAGTCCTATGCTTTGTAATAAAGTTAGAGTCTGTTGACACATACTACCTGTCTTGTGTCTTATTCTCTCCGGTACCGCATGCCAAAGGATGGAAGCAGCAAGAAAGCAGTGACGACAGTCCCCAGATGGCTTTTTAAAGTACGTCTTCTATGAAACGCTGTAGCGTCATGTCTGTCAGCTCTCTTTTCAGATTTCCTTTAAGATGTTCATATATCTTAGACAGTAGCGTTGGCCAACAGTTCTCTCTCTCGAGCCTCCCCTATACACATGCAATCTGCATGTACTTCTCATCAGACCTGCTGGTTAACTCATCTACTACTTTATGCATTACAAACTGTTATCTAGAGACTGTTGATATTACACTGCAATTATCTCTGCAAAACTCCTGTGCTTCCTACAACCTTCATCTATGTCTGGTTCCGACCTACTTCACTTGCTCTCTAGTCTTTTCTTTAGATTCCTGGCTCTGTGTATCCTTCTCTGCTTGTCCATCATAGCCTATTGTCCAGGTCCTCAATGCCTCACCAGATGATCCCAAACCACATCACGACCCCAAAAACATTCTTTAAGGCTCTTTAGAGATTGTGCACTGTCTTACAAGGTATCCAATTATCAGGGTTGATGGCAAAACAGATATGTCTTCCTGGAGTAGAGCTATTTGCATAGTTTTTTACATACGTCACTTTAGGGAAAAGTCAGACGTCGTATAACTTGGACGAGGATTGCAACGCAATGCTCGGACTCGCCTTTAGCAATCTGTGCATTGAGTTGCGATCCTCGTCCGAGATAGACAGCCATCTAACTCTTAACCGAGTCTTGTGGTTGCCAGATTACCAAGAGGAGTAGTCAGACATTTCAGTGATCCAGCTGCCCTGTGCCTTTAGCTTTGCATTTTCTTTTAAAACATTTTATACTTTGCAAAATTTACTTTTCTGATGTTGGACAGTTTGAAATTGCTTCTCTATTTCAGCCACTCTAAGACATGTATTTTCAATTTATTTTACCTTTCAGCGCAGAAGTTAAACATCTGCTTTATTACCCATCATGACACCGGCTCTATCCCTGCCTCTGGCTAAAGTGTGCAAGTCTAGTTCCCAGGCCATCTGGCTTAAATATTTGTCTGTCATACGTGTGACTCGGAGGCATTTTCTGTCTTAACAGCTCTCTATACCGCAGTGAAAAGAAAATCTTATTTATTAAGAAAAAAAACTGTGGACACTTTAGATAGTCGTTCAAAGACGAAAACAGTAATTCAAAAGTAAAAACAACATATTGCAAAGTCAGGTTCAATAATCCAAAACCCATGAGATCAATATATCTTTTTTTATTTTATTACAAAATACCTTAAAGGGGTTAGCTATTTTTATTTATTTATTTTTTTTTTTTATAAATGTACTGGGAACATGATTTTGTGGCTATTGATAATATATAGGTATTACCTGGTCTCTTCCTGTATTTGCTAGTACATCATCCTCACAGACGGCACAGCTCTCCTGTCCTCAGAATGGTCACTAATAGAGGATCATGTGACCAGACCTGTCCAACAGCCTCCTCCAATCAATAGTTTTATTTTGATGGGCAGGTCTGGTCACATGTTCCTCCATCAGTAGCCATTGTGAGAAAAGGAGACCTGTACATTTGGTGAGGAAAGAGGAGAACCTGTAATACTTATATATTATGGTAATAAGTGCCATAAAATCATGTCCCCAACAAATGTGTTAAAATAAATGTGAAGTGAACAACCCCTTTAAATGTAACCTAATGCTATAGAGCCACATTCACACGTTCAGTATTTGGTCAGTATTTTACATCAGTATTTGTAAGCCAAAACCAGGAGTGGAACAATCAAAGGAAAAGTATAATAGAAACACGTCACCACTTCTGTTTTTTTCACCCACTCCTGGTTTTGGCTTACAAATACTGATGTAAAATACTGACCAAATACTGAACATGTGAACGTGGCCTAACGTAACAAAACTAAATGCAAAATTAATCAGCTTTTACCCAAAAGGTAAAATGTGACACAGTTTATATTGGTGGAAAAGACAGAATGACACATCTTCTTGACTGTTATTTTACACAATTATGAATATTGAATTAAAAAGGACTTTTCATTGGATTTTTTTAAGTTAAATTTAGTCCCTCCTCCAATTGCCCCTGATCCACTGATTCTTGAACAGTTTTTCTTTTTCTTCTGTGCCTCTCCATTCCAAAGTTATGCCCTTTGGTAATAAAGATGCAAATTTTCTCTTTGACTAACTGGGCGTATACCACAGAATGTCTCTGTGGGCGTGGCTATGTTTTGATTGGTCAGATTCATAGGAAAAAACACAAAGGCCCACATAGACATTTTGTGGTACAAGCTCAATTGGTTGAAGGGAAAATTTGCACCATTATTACTGTAGGCAAAAGTCCCATGCAGAGGTCAGGCATTTTACATTGGAAAGTGATGCAAAACATGTTCCAGTACCTATAGGGCTGGCAGAATGCAAATAAAGATAAATGCAAAAAGAGTTGTTACAGAGAATTAAAATAGACACACAGTTATTGGATATTTTAGACTGGTATGTGCACCAAAAGAAGTTTTCACTTGTGACGGCTGAGGATAACAAGACCTTGCTTTTTTACAGGTTTTGTGCGAAAGGGCAGATACGCTGGTAATATGGTTAGAGTGGTACAGCTAAAGTGCATTTATAATTGGTTCCATGTAGCATTTAAACCACCACCATTAGGCTAAATTTTAAAGCCTATTTAGACAGGCCGGCCGCGCTTCTGATGTGCATATAACGATCAGCAATAGATCTTTCTGTGCACATAGACAGGGAATCCCTGCATGAGACTCGAACATATTATTTGAGTATGCCGAAGACACTCAGTTAGCACCCGAGCATGCACGGATAACACCATATCCGAGCACGTTTCCTCATCACTAGAGATGAGCGAACTTGTTCGGAAAACGATCACCAATCTCAAAGTTGGCTTGAACGTTGCACATTCGGATTCGTGTTCGGATTCTCGACCAATGTGTTCAAAATCGGCAAAATTTGGTAAATGATCGAGATTCCTCTAAGGCTGTGTTCTTATCGACGGAAACGTTACTGCTGGTAAGATCGTTACTGTCGGTCAGAGCGCTTGCGGGGTCCTACTGTCAGATGTCAAAAGGTCAGCAGGCATCAGCTGATGAGAGAGTACTACTCCCTTCAGACTATGCCTGCTGTCGCTAATAACAGCGGGAGCAGGCAGCGGCTAATGGGCGTAGTCATCTGCCAGTGCCTGTGTTCAATGTACAAAAAAAAGTTAAAATAAAAAAATAAATATTGATAGAAAAATAAAAAAGCACAGTATATACTCACCTTACAAATAAACCCTGAAACTTGTCTTCTGTAAGAAATAAAAAAGCAGCATATACTTATCTTAATGCCTAACCCTGATGCCCATGTCACCTGGAGTAAGGTTTAATTTAAAGTTAATAATGGAGTCAGTGTCATTA
>VIAB01000048.1:183603-196839 GCA_009801035.1 Oophaga pumilio
CTAGTGTGACAGTACCTTTACAGTGACTTTTGCCCAGATCAGATCAAGCCCACTTTATACTTCTATAGAAACAAATAGGGTCTGAGTCAGTGTTTTGTAGCAAATGTACATGTGAAGCACAGGAAGTAGACCCTGAACCAAGTATGTCTGACAAACATGTGATTTTGCCAGAAGAAACTGTTGTTCATCAATAGAAATGGTGCAAATTAATTTGAAGGACCCGATTTATCGGGTGCTGGGCAGGAGCCCTGCAAACCAGCTCCTCTCTGAGAACATCCCTGACTCCTCTTTTGATTAGTCAGTCTGGTGTAACATCTTCATTCCATGTGCTGTTGCTCCAGGACAGCTAATCAAAAGAAGAGCTGTGGATGCTAGCAGGTAGGAGGCGGTTTGCAGGGCTGCCATCCAGTTGCCACAGATTTTTTGACCTAGCCCCTGGTCAGGTCTTGCAAATCGATGCAAATCATTTCATCACTCATTTCCTGTGAAGTGGCCATTATAGGAAAAACATAGTATTACATGGCTGCCACTGAGATCAACATCTGCACTAGAATTAGAGCCACTCGTATAGAGTTGCTTCTTGTTAGATGCCAAGTGGTAGACTATGTCCTCGGTGAAGATAATACGTCCTAAGTGGTCATGTCATTGTCATGATATAGACCTCCTTTTACGATTAGCTCCATAGCAGCATCCTATCCAATTCTGTTGGCAAATAATTTTGACATTTTTCTGGAGAACATGAAGCCACCATGAACCTTATATACTATGGTGGGGAGCAAGGATGGTGGATATATAACCTCTTGTGGTGGCTGTTCAGTCCTATCACGAGACCTCAAAACATTGATGCCCAGTGGCCTCCTTACCAAGAATTTCTCCTGACATTGGCTGCCTTAATGCATCATACTGGTGAAATATCAAGATGCAACCAGAACTGTAGCTCCATCTGTCCCCAGCCTATGGTATGTATTCATTTTAATCAACCTCTAAAACCCCCCTTAAAGATCTTTAGAACGAAAGTTGAAGATCGTTGCACTAACCGGCTCAAATCTTTGCATTCAATGCAAATAATAGAGAACCATGAAAAGTCTCACGAAGCAGAATGTGCAATGACCTCTAAACTGGTCCATCAGCTCCTGCGCCGATCACCAATATTTCTGAATAATACGCTGATCCGTGCTTTGCATTAGGGTCTCGGTAGGAACGAATTAATGACATAAGTGTCAGACTCAACTTGTGCACAATGAAAAGGAAACATTGCCGTCTTAAAAAAAAAGGGTCAAATGAATATTGCTCATGTGTCCAGAGCCGGAGATGCAAAATGGAAAGTCAATAATGAAAGCAGACATCAAACAACTGCATGTCTGCAAAGCGCCAGTGGAGCTGCCCCTTTAAATCACAGGTACATTAATCTGCAAACCCACACAGGCCTCACCTTTTTTTGAGTTACAGTAGCAGCAGGTCCATGACTAGTGATTATATTATTGAGCGGCACAAGCCCGCCAGCCTTCCCGTCATTATAGTTTCTCATTAAATGTTCTTCCCACAGGAAAATATAGCATTTACTAAGCGGACTGAGAAATGAATCGACTGCCCTTGAATCTAAAGTACATAATCCCGCAAGCATGCACTGTCTGATACCAAGATGCTTCATCAATACTATGATGCGTGAAGAAAAATAAGATCTGACCTCACAAATTAGACTGTCAGCTCCACGGGCGATAATCTTCACTATTTGATTTTTTTATTAGTAGTAGTGATGAGCGAACGTGCTCGGATAACGTCTTATCTGATCATGCTCGGGTGTTATCTGAGCATCTGGACGTGCTCGTATATTATGTTCGAGTCCCTGCAGCTGCATGATTTGTGGCTGTTAGACAGCCTTAACACATGTTAGGATTGCTTATTTGCTAGGGAATCCCCACATGTGTTCAGGCTGTCTAACAGCCACAAATCATGCAGCCGCAGGGACTCGAACATAAAATACGAGCATGCCCAGATGCTCGGATAACACCCGAGCATGATCAGATAAGACATTATCCAAGCAAGTTTGCTCATCATTAATTACTAGTGATCGCTTTCTGGAAAGTTTCTATCAGAAATGTCAAAAACACCCAGAGGTCAAACAGTCTCTAAATCAGATTTAATTGTTGCATGTGCAGAGATTTCTGCAAAGGCCTTTTAGATGGATGGGAAGGTCTCGTAAATGTCTCCTATAAATGATGGGTCAGGATGTCCGAAATCATCATCATGATCCTGCGAAAAGTCCAAATCAGAGTGTCAGAACTAGAGTTAAATTTCCATTGGAAGAAGAAACCCGACAGTAGGCACTTATGGGAGCACCTGAGGCAAGCATCCAAGGGGAGTGGGCTTAGGGGCAAGTGCTTACAGGGGGAAGTTATTCAAGTATCAACTTGAGACTGCACACATGTGGTAGAGGTTTTCTTTAAACTTAATCTGGTTCTGCCACCAGATTTTTCAATACAAATTGCATACATCGTCAAACAAATCTCCAAGGCAGGAGTACTTACAATGAAAATTCATGTTAGAATGGCTTTGGCCCAATGACTGAGGCAAAACTGCAAAACAAGGGATCACGCACGTCACGTCCTACAGAATATTCTGCACCATAGAGGTTTCTCCAGTTATTATTGTAACAGAAGTGGTGGAGAAACCACTGTGTCGTGGTCTGAGGAGAGCCTGGAGGGGCGTAACTAGGTGAACACCTGACTTTTTGCTAGAGCCCCTGATGGTGAGGTCAGACTTGGCTCCAGATGGACACCAGGTGCTACACCAGGACAAACCTTAAATGTATGGTATCTGAACCCCAAGGGGCAAGAGGGTGGAACAGCCTAGAAGGGAAAGTTCAGCTGGTACAGGCAGGCACAGCAGGAACACAGGAGTGGCAGGTGCTTGAAGGGACAGCTGGAATACAGGCAGGCACTGCAGGTGCAGACAGTAGCAGCAGGTATACAGGCAGACACTGGCAGGTGCAGACAGGTATGGCTGGTGGGCACAGCAGGTGCAGGCCGATACAACTGGTATTCAGGTGGGCATGACAGGTGCAGGCAGGTACAACTGATATACAGGTGAGCACGGCAAGTGCAGGCAGGTATGGCTGGTATACAGGCATGCGTGGGCAGGTACAAGAAGATAAATTATAACAGGAGACCTGAGAACTAGCAAGCATGCAACTAACAAAGTGAACACGTTGCCCTGGCACCTCCCATCAGGTGAAGGTGCCTTAAATAATAAGTATTTCCCAGCGATTGGCTAAGGGCACTTTAGAATGACGCGCACTGTCACTTTAAGAAGGCGGGAGCGAGTGCGCCCTAAGCCCAGTGGCCAGGGATCTGCCAGCTCTGCACAGATCGCGGACAGCAGCAGGAGTAGCAGGAAGTGTAGGACAATGACTGCGGCAGTGAGTGAGTCATTTGGAAATGAAGGGGGAAATGATAAATGCAGGGACAAGAGACTTCCTGCTTCTATATGGAGCAGAGAAAATAGAATAATTTCCTGGGTAGTATGGCAAAATGAGCAACTGTAAGTACACAGTGCTATATAATGTGATGACTGCAATATATTAAGAGGATTAAAACTTTGATGGGAGTACTTCTTTAATCTCTTCCCACCCAGCCTTATTTACAGCTCCTCAGTGCCCCTCTTCCCCGCTGCTGCTGAACACACTCAGTACAAGCTGCAGCTATCGGCCCAATTGAATGGCCAGAGACAGAACACACTTGAAATGTTGAGCCTCTTCACAGTTTAGCTGGACTCAGAAATTGCTAATTTTAACATCAGGATTATACAGCCATACTGCCATGGATTTTCAAAGCAAGTACATAGAATCATAGAATGTTAGAGTTGGAAGCAACCTCCAGGGTCATCGTGTCCAACCCCATGCTCAATGCAGGATTCACTAAACCATCTCAGACAGATGTCTGTCCAGCCTCTGTTTGAAGACTTCCATTGAAGGAGAACTCACCACCTCTCGTGGCAGCCTGTTCCACTCATTGATTACCCTCACTGTCAAAAAGTTTTTTCTAATATTTAATCTGTATTCCATTGGTTCTCGGGTTCCTATGTGCAAATGATAATAATGATGATCCCTCTACACTGTGACAGCCCTTCAGATATTTGTAGACAGCTATTAATTCTCCTCTTAGTCTTCTTTTTTGCAAGCTAAACATACCCAGATCCTTTAACCGTTCCTCATTGGACATACTTTGCAGTCTGCTCACCATACTGGTAGATCTTCTCTGAACTTGCTTCAGTTTTTCAATATATTTTTTAAAATGTGGCACCCAGAACTGGACACAGTATTCCAGATGAGGCCTGACCAAGGAAAAGTAGAGGGGGATAATTACTTCACATGATCTAGACTCTATGCTTTTCTTAATACATTCTAGAATTGTGTTTGCCTTTTTTGCTGCTGCATCACATTGTTGACTCATGTGCAGTCTGTGATCTATTAGTATACCCAAGTCTTTTTCACACGTTCTGTTGCTTAGTTGTATTTCTACCATTTTATAGATGTAATTTTCTTTTTTCTTGCCCAGATGTAGAATCTTGCATTTCCCCTATTAAATACCATTCTATTAGTTGCTGCCTATTGTTCAAGCTTATCTTGATCCTTCTGAATTCTTTCTCTGTCATCTCTAGTGTTAGCTATCCCTCCTAGCTTTCCATGGACTACACATTTGATTTGTTTACCTTCAGTTCCCTTATCTAGATCATTTATAAAAATGTCGAACAACACTGGGGCCAGGATTGAGCCTTGTGGTACCCCACTTGAAACATTCTTCCAATTGAATGTGCAACCATTTATTACCACTCTTTGAGTACGATCACTGAGCCAGTTATGAATCCACCTAACTGTAGCCTTGCCAATCCCATACTTGGTCATTTTTTCAATAAGGATAGTATGAGATACTTTGTCAAATACTTTGCTGAAGTCGAGATATACTTTATCTACCGCATTTCCCTGATCCACCCAGTCAGTGAATCCATCATAGAAGGAAATTAGATTAGTCTGGCATGACTTGTTTGCTACACACCCATGCTGGCTCTAGTTAATTACAGTATTCTTATCCAAGTACTTACATGCTGTTTAATAATTTGTTCACAGATCTTTCCTGGTATAGAAGTAAGGCTCACTGGCCTGTAATTTCCTGGCTCCATCTTCTTTCCTTTTTTGAACATAGGGACAACATTTGCCCTTCTCCAGTCTTCTGGGACTACTCCTGTTTTCCAGGATTTTTCAAAGATTTGGGCTGGTGGTTCTGCAATTTCCTCTGCTACCTCTTTCAGTACACTTCTAAGACTCATCAGGTCTAATACATTTATTTGATAATGTGACCAGTTTCTTTTGTGAAATTTGCTGATGGATTAGCTTTAAATGCTTGATCTTCACTAAAGAGGGAAGAGGAAAATGCTTCTTGTTTGACAAGGCTGCTTCTTCTGCCAGCTTGGAAAACCTGCTGCATGACACAAGTTGCTGACACTGGCAATAATTTAGATTCCATTTTTATGATCTATCTATCTATCTAAAAATAATTTTTGTAATTGGGTTTCATTAAAATTATTGCATCCTTTGCCTTCTATTACGTATGTGTTGTCTATTGCCCCACTGCAAAATGAGTTAACTGTGGATCTGTCAGTGAGCTCATTCTGACAGGAAGTTTGTAACTCTTTTATGTTTCTTTTGCTGAATTCCTCTCAGCTAAATTATGATCACAGATCACTTCAAAGTTAAATGTGCAGGCAGCAAAAAGTATATGAAAGCAAAATGTTGCAACTTTTGCTATGAAACACATTTGAAAAAATGATTTCTAGCTCAAATACATACAGGAAAAGAAACTGCAGCTAATGGTGAAACACACCTAAACTATATATTTTATTTCAAAACTCTTTTAAATGATTTATCCCCCTAAATAAAACTAGCTAATCAACTGTCCAGAAAGTCTGTACACCCTCGGGGGTTTCCCTTTAACCTGAGCAGGTCAGGTCAAACATCTGAAATGCAAAAGTCTTAATAGTATCTCTTCTATAGATCAGAGAAATCAAAGAGTTCTGGAATTTCGAGCACCGTGGTATTACAGGATTAAGAGAGATTTTCTCATTTAAGATAAAATTAGACTGATAAATCCAGGTCTGTGAAGCACTTTACAGAACATTAGGGGTGAAAAACGGGAGTCAGAAAATGCATTCATTAAGACTCACTTTAAAAAGAAATACCACCACATGTGACCGAGGTTAACTTCCAAGTTAATACCCGTTCTTATTTAGGAAATGCTCAATTCTAGCAAAGTTTTTCCTTAAAACTCCATAAATGTTAGCAAGTGCATTTGTCTCTGGAAACGATCCCACTAAAAGAAATAGCCTCTGGTTGTCAGGGCATGTTGCACCATTAAGCACGCAGTCAGACAGCCGTTTACTCGCACATATCACAATCCTCGGACTGACCGTCAAAACTTCTGACCTAAGCGCAGTGTGACAGCATGTATTTCTATGCAGCTGCCATGCTCAGGTCAAGAGAGCCGACAGCCGGTCCGAGGATTGCAATACGATCCTCGCGCAAGTAAACGGCCGTCTGTCGGCTCCCTTAGCACTCCAGGAAAAATGGAGAGTCCATTTTGATTGGAATTTTAATAGTTCCCATATTGGTCACTGTGGAGACATGGGGATCAGTGGGTGCTCTAGTCCACTAGCCTGAAATCGCATGGACCAGGGATCATCCTCCCGAAAGCCCACTTTCCTTTTACCTCGGGCATAATACTACTCAGACAACCCAGGGTGAGGGTAAAACAGTGTGACAATACTTTATTGAACCACAAAAAAGGCAAATAACGAATAGAACAGTGCCAGCAAATACCCAAGATGGTGCAAATTACAGAGTCTCACCCTTCCGCTGACTCGCCAGGATAAGAGCAGCTATGAAATCAGAGCTTCCAGGGCCGACTTCCCCACCTGTGGCACACACACATAGAGGAGGTAACGACAAGCTTAGAACGCTGACAGTCCATTGATTTACAAGGCCAGGTGACCTGATTGTCCCAACCTGGACTCTCCAAACGTCTTTGAGAGTTCAGTCATGGTCAATGAAGCAGCTCAGTATTTTTTCAGTTGGAGTCATGACGCCATGGCTACTGTAATGTAGAATCTCTCTAAACACAGCCAGATCCTCCTTTATATAGTTCACATCTCTCATTCAGGCATTTTTCCACAGGCTTGGCTGAAGGTGGAAGGAGGTCCAGTGTTCAAACAAGATGCATAGTTTGTCCTTCATATTTGCAGAGCACCAATGGATCATCAACATATTAATAAACATTGTTCAATTATCCTGTGCCTCTGTTTCCCAAGGATAGTAGAGCAATTCTAGGGCTACAATACTAGGACAGATGCGATAGCTAATCACCAGCCATTCAATTGACAATAAGAGTCAAAATTCATGTTCACTATATGCTAAAACTGACCTGCCATTATGATTCCCCAGGTCATTAGGAGTACGCAGATACCAAATATGTATTTTTTTTTTTATTTAAGTGGTGAAAAAAAATTCAAAAATTTGTTAAAAAAAACATTCTCCTATATCGCCATTTTCTGAGACCTCATTTTTCAGGACATTGGGCTATTGGGCTTTGTGATGGCTTATTTGTGTGCACTTAGCTTACATATTTACTGACGCCATTTTGAGGTACATACGATTAGTTGATCGCCTCTTGCTGCATTTTATTGCAATGTTATGTCTATAAAAATAATATAGTTTTGGAGCTTTGAATTTTTTTTCCTGTTACTCCATTTGCTGATCAGATTGATTGACTTTATATTTTTACAGATTGAACTTTTAAGAACATAGCAAATCCAAATATGTGTATTTTTATTGTTTTATTTTCTATTGTGCAAAAGAAGGGTGATATGAACTTTTGTGCTTTTTTTAATATATTTTAAAAAACTTTTTTTTTCATTTTTTACTGTATTTAATAGTCCCCTTAGGGGACTTGAAGAGGTGATGGTCTGATCATTTGTGCAATACATAGCATAAAAAAGTTTGCCCAATTCCGTGTTGCATAAAAGAAGTGCGACTTTTCAAAGCTACCGCATTTACGCCAGAACGCTTAGATGATACAGCACATTGATGTGCCGCCATATGGTGTCTAGGTGATGACCTTACTCTTTGTAATTGCTCCATAAAATTGCATGTGATGGAAAAGGATACATAGCATGGACATGCAAAGGGAAAAACAAATGTAAAATCAGAGCCGTGTTGCAGCACAGTATAGGCCCACAGTAATCTATAACCTCGGTTTTCAACCTTTTGTAACACGTACCTTACCATACACACCTATGCCCCGATTCATCATTTGCAAAGTCACTTTTCCTTTCTTGAATTGTGGTATTTGCGTACAAGTTTTGTGCCAAATTCTATAAAATGGCGCACTCAATCCATTAATTTAGCACAAGATCAAAAATCCTCTTAATTGTTGTATCTAACCATTCGTTTTCAACCTGTTAGCACCAAAAGATGCAAATCCTTTAAAAAGATGGGTGCTTGTCTTAAAAAAAATGCACCAACTGAAAAATCTGTCAAAATCCTTGCTCACAGGAGTGAGATACACCAAAAAATGCAACATTTGATAAAACACGCATTTGATAAATCATTCTGATAAGCAAAAATAAAGACTTTAAACAAAAGCAAATTGAAAAATGGCGCAAAATGTATAAAAAAAGGTGCAAAGCCACTAAAAAAGAGCAAATTGCTCTGAAAAACTGAAGAGATATCAATGATAATCGGGGCCCAAAACTATAAAATCCTCTACTGTCACTGTCATCATGCTGCGCTTTGGTGGCACTTTTGTGACTCCTCTGGGTACTTTGATGGGATTTGTTATTGTTGGGTCTACTTGGCTTAAAAATAGAGAAAAGTGGATACATTTGAGTGGAATTGAATTATAGGTGTGGTTTACAAAAATCTGCATTTGCGTAAACGTACATATTTTCGCTTTCATGCAGATTCAACAGAATGGCAGACGCTGACTGCCATTTTCTGAAACGCTAACTCAACCCAGTGTGATATTCCCATGCAATGCTACCAATGGTGCTACCTACTGTGAGTGCTCGGCAGGGCCTCCCACCAGGTCCGAAAAGAATTGTAGAAATCCAAGCACCATAGGATTGATCCTTATAAAACTTCGATCTTTATTCCAAATTATTAAAAAGACATCTCAAAAGTAAAGAAACACAGTGAGGCAACGTTTCGGCCATATTGGTCTCTCTTTATATGTCACATGGTAAATACTCTTCGAAAGATTGAAGTTTTATAAGACTCATCCAGTGGTGCCTCAGATTTCTACGGATTTGTACCATTTTTTGAAATGCCATAGGCCATCAAAAGGCTAAAAAAAATTTAACAAATTCTTATACTCACCTCACCGCTCACCTCTCCGCCTCCACACTCTTCGCTGTCACCCATAAGGTCCTCGTTACATCTTTTGATCCCGTTGCTCACGCTGAAATCCTTGGGCCTCTCACACAGAGCCTGGATTTCTGGCTCTGATGAGGCTTGGGATGGTTTTGCAAATGTGGGCACCAAGGCATGAAATCATGACGTTGTGACTTTTTGCAAGCTTTCGTAGAACATTCATGGACCTCATCAAGTGAGGATCAGAAGATGCAACAAGGACCAAACAGGAGACAGCAGAGAGCTAAGGGGCCGGAGGGGTGAGCGGTTCAGTTGAATTTAAGGATTTCTTTTATTCTGTAGATATTACACCTTCTATGCTTTAGGCTCTGGTCAGAACCCAGATCATAATAACTCGCGTAGAATAACTTCGAATCTCTACCAATCAAATTTCCCAGGCAAAAAATTGAAAGCTATTGGATGATCCGGTCTTCTTTTCTTATAAACATTGGGAAACACCAGTCTACAACTGGTATCCATACAACCACCGTCGTGTGTACTGGTTATTATATTTGCAGGTGATTTATGTTATTTTAATGGGAAATGCTCTCTGATGGTATTTCAAGGTTCTGAATATTATTTTGATTTTTCAGCAATATGTTCCTCACCAGTCTTCTATTTGCGTTATATGACCTTTCTGTCTCGCTGCTGTTTTGCTATTGATTTTAATTACTCAGTTTAATTTACTGCGTGCCAACACAAAGCTGTTTACTCGTACTTGCCAAAATGTTGTCATAGCCTCCCAGAGGAAGAGAGAATGAGAAAATTGTATATGTTTTGGAGTTAGAGGCTATTCATTAGGAAGGAGTATCGTTCGGGCCGCTCTATGAAATGTCACTGGAGCAGCATGGAGACGCTAAACATTTCAACACACAGTAAAAGGATAAAATGTCAGCGGAGCCTGGACGGAAATAAATCTTAGCATTGCTGCCGAGTATTATTGGCCTGTGCTGTACTGTACTTGAACAAGCTTCATCAGATCAAGTATGTAAGGCGCTGTCTGGTCGCTTCTTGCCGTGTCATTAAATAGAGGAAGATTTGCTAGGACACGTATTATACCTGATGTCGATCGATAACCCAGTGCCGCACTTTGACAGCCAAACATCTCACTCATGAGAATGGTTGGATTATATAAAATGCAGGTTTAGCGCCCACAACTTCAGAAAGACTTAGTTTTGTTTTCAAACTTTAATGAGGGTTGACCATTTTTTGCCCTGATAAATAAAATGTCCAAAAGTGTCATTTTCGGATGTAAGCCATAATAAATATCCTCATTGCTTTCCCATGAAGCTGAATTTCAGACTCTGGTTTGCCCACTAGAGTTGGTGTGAACCAATTCGCACATCCTATTCCGTTACGGACCACCGTCGTGGCCACTGAACGGGTAATGGGAGTACTGCCTCTTACTAGCTGACATCCGTGGCCCTTCTTATAATTGGCCGGCCTGGCACAACTTTGATCATTGCAGTGGGATACACATGTGACATTGTCCATCCCATTCCATCACGGACCACTGTCGCGGCTGCTGAACGGGTAATGGGAGTACTGCCTCTTACTAGCTGACATCCGTGGCTCTTCTTATGATTGGCCGGCCAGGCACAACTTTGATCATTGAAGTGGGATACACATGTGACATCGTTCATCCCATTCCATCACGGACCACCGTCGTGGCCACTGAACAGGTGATGGGAGTACTGCCTCTTACTAGCTGACATCCGTGGCTCTTCTTATGATTGGCCGGCCTGGCACAACTTTGATCATTGCAGTGGGATACACATGTGACATCGTTCATCCCATTTCATCATGGACCACTGTCATGGCCACCGAGCGGATAGCGGGAGTCCCACCAGAGATATACCCCCGATCTCCTGTACTGTCAAGGCCAATAGCATGGGACATGAGAATCAGTTTTGACCAACTCTACTGCCCACTGATCAGGTTTTTAACTGGCACTTATATGTATAAAAAAGCTAATCAATTCAGAATTAATTAAATTTTTAGAAGTTTCAACAAAACGTCGGATTTGCCAGAACTGGAAATTTTAATAATTTGATTTGTTGAAACCTTTGCCCACCATTTAGTTTTACTTTTTTGAAGGCCACAAAGCAGTTAAAAAAATAGAAAAAGATGATCGTTCCATTGCCCCTAACCTGTCCTGCTGCTGTAGCTCTTCGCCTAGTCCTTCCCCACTTGCTACTTCCGGTCTTCCATTAGGCTTTACACGCACCTGATCCTGACTAAGCCCTACGCCGTTGATGTCTATGACAAGTGTCATGCCAAGGTCATGTAGAGAATAATGCACATCATAAATATAAGCATTGGACATGCACAATGTCTAGTAGTCAGTGCCGAAAGACCTGAAGGAGTGAGTGGAGGACCGGATAGGGAGCAGCAGTAACAACATAGGTATGGTGTGAGTACAATATTTTCTTATTTTTTATCCCCTTCAGTTTTATTATTTGTGGTCTGGAGAGACCTTCAAGATTAAAAAGATCTTTAATGGCAATTGAGACATCTTTGATTCACACCAAATTTATTTAATGTGAATTTTGGGGTCAAATGGAATGCAAGTGAATCTGAATAAATTTTTGGAAATTCACTCTTCTCTACTGATTCCCATGAGAATGGCGGCATTTGCGTTACCCTGACTCTGCATTTTGATGGGCTGAAAGTTTTCAGCACATGCAGATATATAGAAGATTCTGCTGTCTGTATGAGTGCAGTCACTTAACACTTTTTACGTGTGCAGAAGAGGAAACAATCGCATGGTAAATCACGCGACCACCACTGTCCAAAGTTTACATCGCTATTCCTTGGACAGATTTTATCCATTCTTTTCAATGCATACCCTAAATCTGCAGATTAAACCGCTGGCCTGGCATTGCTTTGTTGTATTTTTCAAAAATAAAAAAAAAGTGCAAACAATTTGTGGGTATTTTAGATGCTTTAATCCTGCGGATTACAATTTGAAATCAAATCTGATAATTCGAAATCCGTGTATAAAATCTGCACCAAATACACAACATATGAGCCTGGCCTTAAGGCTACGTTCCCACAATGCGCTTTTTGTGCGTATTTGTAATTTCTGCACCATTTCTGCATCTATCATGTAAATTAGGTAACTTGCATTTTTTTCATTGCGCTTTTGAGTGCGTTTTTATCACTTTTTTTGTCTGTTTTTTGTATGTCTCGTTTATATGAAGCTGCTTTGTTTTTTATACAACCATCATGCAGATTTACATATGTTTTTAGTGTGTTTCCTCAGCAGACATGCAAAATTATTCTGCGCATTTTTCTAAATTCGTTCTAAAATTCCGCGCCAACGCTCTCCTTCCTTATCAAACGGATAAAACTAATAAAACGATAGGAGTCGACATCAGTTATAGAAATTCCTCCAGCCGGGCAACAAGGGTGTAATACACAAAACAGCTGGATAAAGCATTTTGCAATCATTTCAATCAATGCAAGTTGACTGTGTCCCAGACTCATTCAATAATTATGTTTCTTATGCATGCTTAATTAGATCAACGGTTCAAGATTAGCTAAACAATTGCCTCCAGCATTTAAGTAATAGCTATTAAGTTGCAATATAAACAATTTATGGCTAATATTTCTTAAATACCCTGCAAAGTGTATTGTGCCAATAAAAGCCTGGAAACAAGAGCCAAATTAAAAGGCTTTTTATATCATTTGGAGCAATTATATCAGTAGCTGTGCGCTTCATAAAAGATTAGACATTTTAAGTAGTCCTTTGTGTTTTTTGGATTATTGCGTTCATT
>VIAB01000048.1:287664-303498 GCA_009801035.1 Oophaga pumilio
GGAACATTTTTTTGCAACACATCCAGCTGTGAAACTTCTTATTATTCCAAGATCTACTGATTAAACTGTACTTTATTCATGGGACAACCCCCCTTAAATAGGCAGATGTAATCTGGTCCCTTACCTGCTTTTTTTCTGGGAGGGAAGAGCATACTTATAAGATACTTTATATCACAAGATTCTTGTACTTGCTTGTACTTTCGATTTATCCACAATTTGTGGAAATGACAGTGACCATTTAGAAGTAGAAAGGACTGCATATGTGGACATTAAAAAACTGATGAGGTCACAATGGAATTCTTTCTAAAATGTTTCACGCATGCAAAAAAAAATGACAAAACTTCATAGCGAACACACATCTAACACCCCACCGTACACCAACAAGGGTTGAAGCTTTTATGGAGTTTGGCGGCAGTGCCAAGTTGAGTGAAATGGCAAGCCTCTGATTTATTATTGAACCGATGAAAACCAAAGGCTGCCAGGCCGCCAAATTATCCTTGGGTAATTTGACAGCTGTGAAAGCAAAGCTCCCTGTCTCATGTCCACAACATATATTTGCTCAGTTCTGTACTACTAAGAAGTTGACTCTGCCAATTCCATCTTTTCAGGTTGGATCTGAAAACTAGCGAGACAAACGCTGCATTATATGAATGCTGCCCGCTTCTTTCCACTAAGCTAATGACTTTTAGGTCTTTATAAACTAATAAAAGTTTTGATCAAAGTCTTGAAATAAAGAATCAAGTTAGTTTAACCGCATGAAGGTTAAAGGGCTTCTCTTTGATTGTATCAATGTAGCTCATTACCGGAGTAGCTCAAGTTTCCTAATATACTCTTATCTGCAAATCTTTAATGTGATGTCATTATTAGAATAAAGGTGCCCATACATTTTCAATAGCTGTGAGTTAAAGGTTCATTCATCCAACAGCTATTCCTCCTCATCCCCCATGAGACAACATATTTTCATTTGCAGATTAATTATTATGTATCACATTAAATCAAGTTGCCCCTTGTGAGACCATATGCTGGTGCGGTTGGCCCTGGGTTCCTCCTAATGCAGGACAATGCCAGACCTCATAGCTGGAGTGTGTCAGCAGTTCCTGGAAGATGAAGGCATTGAAGCTATGGACTGGCCCGCCCGTTCCCCAGACCTGAATCCGATTGAGCACATCTGAGACATCATGTCTCGCTACATCCACCAACGTCACGTTGCACCACAGACTGTCCAGGAGTTGACAAATGCTTTAGTCCTGGTCTGGGAGAAGATCCCTCAGGAGAACAACCTCATCAGGAGCATGCCCAGGCGTTGTAGGGAGGTCATACAGGCACGTGGAGGCCACACACAATACTGAGCATCATTTTGACTTGTTTCCACTTTAATTTTGTCTTGTTTTGATTTTCATTTTGACCTGTTTCCACTTTCATTTTGGGGGTATCTCCAAATCCAGGCCTCCATTGGTTCCAAAATTTGATTTCCATTGATGATTTTTGTGTGATTATGTTGACAGCACATTCAACTTTGTACAGAACAAAGTATTCAATGAGAATATTTTATGCATTTAGATCTAGGATGTGTTATTTGAGTGTTCACTTTATTTTTTTGAGCAGTGTATTTAAAAAAAAAACATTTCTTTTTTAAAGCAGTATTACAGTATAAAGTTAAATAGATGCTCACTTATGAAGCCCAGCTGAAGGCTGGGAGGACTAACAAAGCAGCCATGGTGGCCTTCAGCAGCCTCCCGGCTTTGATGTTTACCCATTGCCATCCTCCGATTGTATTGCGAGCAGACAGTAACATCTAAATGGTTAAACAGAAAGAATCAGTACTAGCTCCAGTCGTTTCTCTTAAGGGCAGATGTCGGCTATGTTCACACTTTGAGTTTTTGCTGCATTTTTTTCCTAGGGCAAAACCTGCTCTCTTGGCAGTAAGAAACTTGCCTAAAAAAAAAATCAGGCTTTGCTTAGTTTTTGTTGCGTTTTTTTGCTGCGTCTTTTTCAGGGTAAATTTGTCTCTTGTGTATGATGATAAAGTTTATTGCATAAAAAAAAAATCTGATTCTACTTCATCAGGTTTTGGCACCAAAAACACAGAAAAAACTGATACCTGCGTTTTTTCAGCGTTCTTTGCACCACCCATTTCAAAACGCTGAAAAAGTGCAACATGTGAACATAGCCTAAGACAACTGTCATCAGCCAGGTATGGTGCGGACTCAGTTCCTGCAACTGCTACTGTAAGACCTAAATGTACGTAATATGATGGTGAAGGAGGTAAACGACTGCAGAATTTGCAGGAGCACACACACAAGTGATTTTTACACTTTATTATTCATGGCACTGTGCACACTGTACTTTAATAATATCAATCCAAAAACAAAGGGTCGGCCCCGACACGGCAAACCTAACCAGGCACTGGGGAAATAACGCTAATGGTGTACACACAGGGCTGTTGTTTTGCTCACTTTATCATATGGCAACATGATAACAAGGCCCCCTAATTGACTGCATCTCATGGACTTTAAAAGTGTCAGAGCAATTTAGCCTTTAAAGAAGCACATAAAATATTTTATCACATCTCTGCCTGAGTAAGTTTAATAAACTACACAGCCTTCGGGGACCAAGCTTCTTATAAATTAACTGCCTTCAACTTGGAACACAAGGGTCTTTATCTCTTGTCAGCTTAATTATGTGTTTAATTTTATTTTTAACATTTTTTAAAATGACCCACACCGCGAAGAGCCAAGATTGTTTAATTAAACAAATGAATATGCTTATATCGAGGCTGATCAAAGGGCTAATTTGTCATGCTAATGTTCTATACAGCGATGATAGCTCCATTGTGGGAGTAATACAATAGTTTATATTAGAATTTATCGGAAGACAATCCTCAAAACGATTTTATACTTTTTTTTTTTGCAGAGCTCATAAATTGCCTCGTTGGGCGACCTAACCGCAGGTAAATAAAGATCAGCGTAAGTAAATCACAAGTATCAAAACTGAGAACAAAACTGTGTTTGGTGGCTTAATAGGTATAACAATGAGAAATAAATAATGTTGATTCTAAAAATATAAAAGGGGAAAAAAAGTATAAAATCGTCACCTAAAATGCAAAAAAAATCACCAAAAATAAAATAAATATATATACAGTATATTTCATACAATGTTCTGCCCCTGTTGCAGGTTGCTAAAACACAACAAACCGTGCTGTATTCACCTTCCTGGGTCCACTCTGGTGAGTCTTCCCGGTGTCTGGCATTGGTTGCGGCGCTGATGTCAAATCAACAGCGTGGCAGCCAATCAGAGAAAAGGGGGGTGTTCCATCTACACCAGCTAAGCTCACTGATTGGCTACCGCTTTGCAGCCAGTGCAAGAAACTGGGAACAGCAGCAGAGACTCACCAGTGGAACCAGGGAAGGTGAGTACAGCATGGTTTGTTCTTTTTATAACAATGGGCAGAACTTTTAAAGAAAGTTTAAATTTTCTATGAACTATTAGACAAATCTATCTCATTTGATAATGTTATGAATAGACGATCAATGCAAATCACTGCATTTAAAATGATGTTACCCCCCAAAAAAATTAGTCCAAAGCTCCGGGCACTCTCCCTTCAGTACAACTAGATGCCCTGCATTTTAGTAGTGTAATCTAAACAATGCATAGTGTTATAGACACTGATGCTGCTGTGTGGGGACTGTAAAGGTAATGCCTTCAGGTAACTCTGGAAAACTCAGCTCCGGTATAGGGAAAGAATAGGAAAAAATTTAAGTTAGCACATAAGGTAGGAAATAGTTAATATTTGGTACTAGCCCACAATTTGGGGGGACAATTAGTGGGACAAAAAGGGAACCACATTCTGGTTTTAGTGAGTAAGAGTTAGTTAGTGAGAGAGAAAGTGAAAGTGTCCATTGGAGGCAGAAAAATATTTAGAATTGGGAGTCCTCAGTGGTTGATACCTTTTAATGGCTAACTGAAAAGATGGTAACAAATTGCAAGCTTTCGAGACTACTCAGGTCTCTTCATCAGGCAAAGACTAAAACAAAAACTGAAGAATCACATATTTATACACAACACAGCACATTGGAGGCAAGGTGACGTTCACGGTTCAGTGGGCTGGAAGCACGGTGTGGACAAAACGTTCTGACAGTATGAGGTTGTACAAAACTCCCTGCGGACATTCCTACAACGTCCGGAGCCTAAGGCTCGAGTCGGGGGCTATGGAGAGCACCCACAACCCTTTTGTACAGAGGAAGATAGACATGGAACTGCATGAGGGAAGCATAGCAAATCTTAGGAATACTGCGGTGCCGGATGGGGAATCCCTAGGGCTAACAGGACCCGTTAAAGTAGGGATAGTCCAAGCTGAATGTGTGAACGAAGTGGTGAAGGGTGCGGCACCCGATACTGCGTGTTAAAGACTGATGTACTTTAACTGTCCAGTAAAGTTGAATCTGTTAAAATGAACCGGGTGTCCCTTAATGTGTGTTTGACTGCTCCTGGAACCGAAGACATGGAGACAGTGAAGGCCTCCAGCCTACAAGTGAGTGTAATGCACCTTACACAGCAGAACACATATGGATTGGGACACGATTTCTTTGCAAAGTGCCAGGGCGTCGTGGAACATCAGCTCGCCCACAGCTACTGTCTTGGGCACCTTAGAGCCCCATAGACAGCAGTCCAGTGGAGGAAGAGCTGCTCTGTTGATGTGAAGCAGAAGAATCGTCAGCAGGTGAAGTCAATGACCGCTTTTAGCCAGAGCTGGTAAGATCAGGCAGGTAGTTAACAACGTATTCAGACCCATAGTTAAAAAAAACAAGCAATAATCCTGGATAAACCCTTTAAGTTCAGGTGAAGAGACCAGAGGCTGATGTGGACATTGTGGTCCATTCTCGGACTATGAATGTTGGATGTCCGTAAACAGCCATACAGTGTGATTGCTTATGGCCAGGAGAGAGCAGTTTTCTGCCATCCAAACAAGCGTTTGTTAAAAAATATTTATGGCCCTTGAGGGTTTAGTAGTTATTAGTTATAGTTATTATTAAGGTTAAAGGAAGACTTTAAGTCCATCTAGTTCAACCCATATCCTATCCTAACCTGCCCTAACATGTTGATCCAGAGGAAGCAAAAAAAAAACCCCAAGTATGGGTTTGTATATAAAGCTTTCGGAGTACGAATCCAATAAAAATGGCTCTTGGGCTGCACTGCTCAGCAGCACACCATTGGTTTCTAGATGATGGAACAATAATGTCCAGAGCACATGGCATTGGGTCATGCGATGACCACTTTATGTGTCTATATGTGCACCACTAAGGGATGATACAGTGAATAATATTACATATACAGTATATCTGCAGCTTTCAGAGACCAAAAAGTTTTTTTTATCATAATATTGAAGACCCGAGCCCTTAAATCCCAAAAAGAATCCTAAGAAAATGTCAAATCGCCACTTTCTCATACTCAGGCAACAAAGTGAAGCTTTCCAGCAGCTATATCTCTGTTTTAGTGGTAAGTGAAAGACATAATGGAGGAGAATGAAAAGGTGCTGATTTTTCATAGAGGGAATTTATTACACTGGCATTTTATTCCTCTATGTAACTGATCAAATGGATGAGAAGATTCTGTCACATTAAGGTTTGTTCATTAAAATACATTGCAGGCTGTCCAGAATGGTTTAACCCTTTCATATTAGCGTTTGGGATCTTTTAAAAGAAGCTATGTTACATGCAGACCTTGGATTATTATTTGTGGGACCTTACTGAATCGTTTTTATTGCTCTATGACCCCCCATCTCCAACACGGATTTGATTTTATAAGTATACTAAGTAAGGATTAACTCACTGTAAAGAGACCAAGTGGAGAAAATGTACTGGTAATCTCAAAACTTTAGATCAGATAGTTGTAAATTGACGCTGTAGGCCCTCTACCAATCATGAACCATTTATAATATTGCTGGCTAGAGAGGAGCAAATACATTTGGGTGGAATTACATTTTTACTCAAATTTTACAAAAAATTTGCAGTGGTCAAAATGTGACTTTTTCCGCTGGCTGCTTTTTTCTCGTAATGGGCCATGAAAGGTCTCCGGCTCCCTCACTCCTCACCATCATTTCTGGTCCTTGTTGCATCTTCTGAATCCCCCCGGCTCGTGCAGAAATCCCCAGGGCTCTTACACTGAACTGGGACTTCCGGATCTGTTGAGGCCGGGGACAAGCCGTGGAATTTGCACAGAACCTTCCTGGACCTCAACAGAGCTGTGAGTGGCCCGGGGATTTCAATGTAAGCAGTAGGGATCCGAAGCGGTGATGATAAGAAGAAGAGGGTCCAGAGAGGTGAATGGTGAAGGGAGTATAAGGTTTTTTTTTTACTTTAACATATTATGTATATTATTCTCTGGGGATTGGAGAGACCCCAGAGCATAATAAAGGATGTTACATTCATATAGAATAGCTTCCCTGCAAATCGAATTTCCTATTAAAGAAACAAGCAAAATGGTGGAATTCAAATTTTGCCTGATTCGTTCATCTCTAGTAGTGGTTTTTGGGCTCCCCTGGTTTTTGCTGCTACTTCTGCATACCCTACAGCTACACGCCTAGCTGCTAAGTCATCTCTGATATCCTTCCACTGTTGTTTGTTGTGGGCTCCATTGATGATGTAAGGTTAACATGTGACCATTGCAACTAATCATTGGCTCTAGCAGTGATTGACACCTCTGAGGTCACCGCTACGGTCAGTGATTGGCTTCAGCTTGTACATATCTTCTTGATGTGACCCCGCTGGAGCTGTATGAAAAAGAGGAATGGAATTATATGGTGATTATTACTTTTTTTTAGTTTTACAACTGTCAGCTAAGTCTATGAAACAAATATAAGGTTGGACAACTCCTTTAATAAACTTCATCTAAAGCCCAAAGTATCTCCAAAGAGCATTTCTCACTCTGGAGGACCTACATGTCATGCGTTGCACCGGTAGCCCAATAATTTATAATATAGTGCAATACTTCTTTTCACCTGCGGAGGTGCTACAGTACAATTGAACTCTTGTTGCTAAACTCCCTAACAGATTACAGCTGATTGTTGAGGGTCCCAGCAATAGTACACCCTGTGATCAGCTAAGGGGTCAGTTATTAAAAAAAAGACTTAAAATTAAACCCCCTGTTAAGTTTAGAAAAGATACTGTCACAATCCATTTTTGGATTTGTGGCAGCTCTGGTTCCACTCAGTTAAAACTTTTTTCCTTTCAGGCCTGTGGGGGTTAGTCAGTTTTTCCCCGCTGGCAATCTGGTGTAATTGCAGTGCTGCTGGGTCAGCTGATGTGGGTGGTGACCACTCCCACCATCCTTTAAATGGTCACCTGATGCTGTGATAGAGCAATCTTCAGTGAGCAAGCCTGAGTAAGAAGCTCTCTGGGTGAAGTGGTGCTTCTGCTGGGTTCATTATCCTGGTGCCTTTATTCTGTTGTGCGGTGCTTTGTAGCAGAGAAAGCTAAGTATTTATTTCCCCTTCCCTTTCATGTTTGTCACTGTCCCCTGTGTGGAATTATCTGCAGTGGCTAGGCTAGCGCCTTATGCCCGCCAGTGCACTAGCCAGGGCATTGTTAGGTGACAGCATGGGACAAAATATACTGATGGCGGTGGGGGGAAGGACCCACATAGGGCGTTAGGGGAGTGCAGGGACAGGCTCAGGTTTGAGCTCAGGTGGTGACCATCCCTCATTCCCTATCGGTAGGGCCTTCCTCTCCCCAATACCATCCCGTTGTGTGAGTGTTGCGCCGTTCGCTGATCAACCATCCGTTGGGTCGAGTCACATCGTGACAGATGCAGATAAACAAGTTTGCATGACATTGATTTAAATACCTATCCTATAAACCACTAGGTAAAATCTTCACCCCAGTTTCCCAATGGGAAATAAAGCCAGACAGACTGCTGCTTACTGGAGGGATGATACATTGTTTCCAATGCATACACAATAGAATTTGCGTGTTGAATTAATGTATTTCAAGCTGAGCTGTATTTGACAATCTCGTCTAAGAATATTGTGGAATTCTTAATTCATTTTGCAGTCCCCCTCAGACCTCTAGCAAATGACTGCCAATTTTCTCTGGTGCTTCTCTTAGGCCAAAATGTAATAGGGTATTAGCAAATTACTAATGTACTGCAAGCATTCATGCATATCCTGAGGATACTGCTTGTTTCCAGAGTTAAACAACTTGCATTCGGTTCACTATATTATTCAGCGTTATTAAAAAAAAAATTGGAGGGAAAATATCCATAATGCTTTGTAGTTAGTATCTGCAGGATGATGGACCTGTTTGTTAATGCGACTAAGTTAGGCAATCACTCTTTCAAGGTTGCTACCATCATTAGAAAATATAGCCGGTTGCCCAGGGCTTGAATCAAGCATATATTGCAAATGCAGGCTATGTCATTTGCATGAGTACCATATTACATCTAGGAAGTCAGTAATGGGGAAAAGCAGAAAAAATAAAAAGGTTGATATATGCGGATTCCGAAGAAAACATTGCATTAAGCTTGGAATAGAAAAAAAAAAACCCACAAAAATATATACAGTTAGGAGAATAGACTAGTCGGAAAATTAGGCCAAGACCAGATGGGGGTCCATCATCGGACTCTGCAGCAGTCAGTCATTGGTATGGATTAGTTTGTTTTACAACATTGATAATACTCAAATCTCAGCCCAGGGGGTCAAAATTTGATGCATTTTTTTTGTTGCTGTCAATTTTAATCTTTTAACCTTACAGATCTATCTACATAACCGTTGGTGGATGTCATCACTTGTAAGTCTAGCTCGTCCTTGTATGGTCCTTGCACATGACGGCAAGTAACTTCTAATAAATATCCAATTGTTAAGGTGGCCAAGCACATTAGATAAATGTCATCAATCATATGAGGATAGGAGGGTCCTGACTTTTCCCTGATAGTTGTTGGGAAAAGAAGGATTAGGCTGTTGGAGTTCAACATGCCCAATCCTTTAGTTCTTAAGCGAGTCAAGACGTATCTGATAGCGGCTTATTTTCTGCCTCCTGTTGGAAACACAGCCAGCTAAGCATGCATATGCATATGGAAAGATGGGCATGAAAAATTAGCTCTGGGCACAAGAAGCATTTGACCAACAGCTATTCGGGGAATAGCTAGCCATAGTATCTCAGTTCTTGGTGATATCCCAGCATCAACCCAAATTAAAGAAAAACACATAATTACCGTAAATAAGTAATCATGGGAATTCCTTGTTTAGGACCTTAGTAATTAGCCAAAGTGGATTGGAGGTAGAAAGGATTTCTTTTGTCCTGCAGGACATGGCAAATCCGTTTATTTATTATGCTTATATAGTGCTATTAATTCCACAGCACTTTACAGACTTTGTCATTGCTGTCCCCATTGGGCTCACAATCAATCTAAATTCCCTATCAGTATGTGTTTGGAGTGTGGGAGAAAACTGGAGAACCCGGAGGAAACCCACACAAACACAGGGAGAACATACAAACTCCTTTCAGATGGTGTACTTGGTGGGATTTGAACCCAGGTCCCCAGCGCTGCAAGGCTACAGTGCTAACCACTGAGCCACCGTGCTGCCCATATAATCCATGCATTATATGGACAGTTATATTTAAGTGTAATGCTTTACTGCTCTTCTGCTGTGGTGTCACTGCAGGGATATACATTCGATACCAGGTTGCCATGGATTACAGCTGATCTCTGGGGATCCCAGTAGTTTGCAACCTTTAGATCAGCCGTTTTAGGGTTCCTTCTAACAAAATATGATTGTTGAAGCCATACAACTCTTTCAAATAAAAATTAAATACCCAAAACACAGTCCTATTGGTTTATAATACAGGGGGTAACTTGTGACCAGGAGGATCAGGTCTTTGACTAGAGATTAAAACCATCCAGTAGTCTGGCTAGCATCCTGCCACTAACTGGTACCAGTCAATCGTGCAGTATAACTACCAAACTCAGGTCACAATTGGCCTCTTTTGCCTCTGGCAATAGTATTAGTGAGGAAGAAGCAGAGGGTGTTATGGAATAAAAGGCATATCACTCGTCTCAGTCGCAGCAGTAGGATGTTACCTCTGACAGTGACACAGTCAGTTTGAGTCCATGTTCTGCAAAGAATAGCCTGCCTGATCTCAAATTACTTATAGGATTCATTTTGTACTTTTTTTTATTTCCAAAAACAAGAAAAAGTCTGTCTGTATGCTGTGATCAACTGGGCTTTTGGTTACGACGACTGGGCTACCATTAATTTCTATGGTGATGATACTTTGAAAGAAGTTGGAAACAGTCCTAGAAAACCTCGGAGTGTTATACACAACTTTTTCAGGGCAACTGTTGTATCTGTGATTAGCAGCAAATTTATTCACCGTAAATCAAATATTTTGGAAACATTTTTGAAGCTGGCAAATTTGAATTTCAAATATTCGATCATCTCTAGTAAAAATATATTTTGACAAAGCTGTGGGTGCTTAATTTGTAACACTGAAAAAAGAAGGTATGTGTCTATACAACAATATTTCTGAAATTTTGCACCTTTATGGCGTATAACTCATATGCAATATACTAGGAAGCAATATGGAGCTATGGAATTCTATGGGTGTCATATCACAGTTCTATACAACTCGTGAGGACAATTTCGCAGTCAAAGGTTTATGAACAATGACTGGCATATGGGAGAAGTAGAGTTAAACTAAAGTCCTTTTCTGTTCCGTCCGCACAAGCAGTGGCTGTAAGAGTAGTTGGCTCTGAATAATTAATTCTCAGTTTGCAGAACGCACATTATATTCACGGTTCTACAATTCACAGTCAGATTTTTCAGTTGCATTTGGATAAACATCACTTTAGAGACAATCTGTATAAAAGTGCAGTTCATTTCACACAGAAAAAAATGACAAAATTATATTTTTTTTTGCTTCCAAATTTTCATCCAGATTGCCCACTTTACTAAAATCCTGGCTATTCCATTCCATTTAAACTAGACAGTTTTCCCCATTATAGACTTTTTTTTTGAGCTACGATTTTTTTTCTGAAAAGATTACCAGTTTCAGTAGAACAATTTAACATGCCTAGTTTCGTATAAAATTAAAGGGAACCTGTCAGGCAACAAGAAACAGCAAAAGAGTCCCACATTACAAGCAACCATACTCTGAAACATTATAAATATATTAGAAATAATAAATATTTCATAAATATTATACATTTATAACATATATTATACTGTATATTAGCAGGGCAAAGGTAGAAGAGTCCGAGCAAACATCCACTGGGCTGTTCCCCTTCCGCTCTGATTTCTCCCATCCCAGCTCTGCTTTATTGATAATTTTCTTCCTACATGCAAATAGAGAGAGACAGGTCAACCAAGAAAAGCTGGGCAGGAAGATGCCAGAAGGGAGCAGGCCTCTTGACTATTCTCTACTTGACCCAGCTATTTTTTAAATCAGGGTTCAAGCTACTCAATTTCTTTAAAATTAGGTAGCTGGGCAGGGAGAAGCCAGAAGGGAGCAACCCTCTTGACTCTTCTCTATTTGACCCAGCTATTTTTCAAATTGGGGTACAAGCGACTCAATTTCTTTACCATTAGGTAGCTGGGCAGGGAGAAGCCAAAGGAGAGCAGCCCTCTTGACTCTTCTCCAATTGACCCGGAAAGGAAAAGAAACCAGAAAAAGGCGCTTCCACCACAGAGGATATGGATATCCTGAAAATTATGGGTAACAGAACAATTTGCTCAACCAACAAATAGGGAGAAGCCAGAGGAAAGCAGCCATCTTGACTCTTACCTACTTGACCCAGCAAGGAAAAGAAACCAGGAAAAGGTGCATCCACCCCAGAGGATATGGATATCCTGAAAATTATGGGTAACTGAACGATTTAGTCAACCAACAATTAGTGAGACCCCTGATGAAGGCTGGTTGTAGCCAAAACGTGTTGTATTTTATGCACATTTTTTAACCATTGTTTTTATTAAGCTAATTGTTGGTTGAGCAAACTGCTCTATTGGCCTATAATTTTGGGGATATCCATATCCTCTGTGGTGGAAGCGCCTTTTCCTGGTTTCTTTTCCTTGCTGTTTATTGATGTTAGAACTCCCTTGGAGGAATTATCCACGTTCCATCTGGCTGGTTGCAGTCCACAACACGAACCACGCCTTAGACTTTTGGATTCATTGAGTTCTAGAGTTGTGCCTCAGTTAACATAACTTGCCAGGTGAACATTCCATTTTTTCACCCAATCCATTTAGTCCCTTAATTACTATGCTTAGGTAGCGCTCCTTTAGTCCCCCTCTACTTAGGGAAATCCTTCAATTTCTCTACTTGACCCAGTTATTTTTCATGGGGGTTCAAGCAACTCAGTTTCTTTACATTGGAGTTTTATCACGCCTAACATATTGCAAAAGTTAGTTGTAACTTTTGTAAAGTTCCTGGACTCCAATGCAAAACTTGTAAGAGACTTTCTGTCTACCATATATTATTTAAAAAACTGGTGTTTTCTTAAATGGCAAACAGTTTTGGAGCTTGTTGAAACTGCTTTTTCTATAGCAACAATATGGATCTGTATTTTTTGCTTTTAGGGTAATACCATCCCATACAAGAAAATACCCCATTGACCAAACTTTCCACATTTTCATTCCTCCTTATTGACAAATGAAGCTGTGAAAATTTTGTTCATCTTACTGTTCTATGAAACTTGACTATATTGGCAAAAAAGCAGATTTTCCAGGAATTGCAAATTCTTTGCATTTTTGGGACAGAGAACCTGTTTACAACAGCTTCCTAAACATCTCTGAAAAGGAAGACTGACACATTTAAAGTCATTAATCTTAGTTTTCCCATGGTCGGACTTGGTGCCAGGTGAGGTAAAAAGCTTTTAATCTTTTACTAATCCACTTAAGCTTTCTTTCGTTTAAAGTCTGAATTCCCAGGTTACAGCAAAAATGCAAATGCATACATTCCAGAATTCAGATTTCTGACATTTAGCCAACTTCAGATTTATTCCAGTATTACAATGCTAAGGAAAATTAAATGGAGGGGTACTGAAGAAAACTTTCAAGATGTTTCATTCAAGATCAGTCATAAAAATATAAAGTACATGATTTTATGGCTATGCAACCGTAGGGACATATCAGTCCAAAAATCTTCCCAAATAAAAAGTACAGGATCTTAGGTTTATGCAAACAATGGGAAATTTTCACCATATTAGAAAGCTAAAATTTAGGACATGTAAAGCCCCATGCCCCGGAACAGGGGCGAACATATCGCATGTGCAGCCATATTATAGGGGTAATTGTGAAGATGACCCAGTAGCACTGCAGGTTTCTCAGACATTGCTGCAATTTTTCCACTTTCTCCCTGTATAGATTCTCCTTCTTCAACTAAGAACATTGAGGGAAATGTGAGGAATGAGCCACAAATTGCATTTAAGAGGATTTTCTCTGTCTATATGGCTAAATAGTATTCTTCTTCTTTACAGGCATATTGTATTGGTACATAGAGGTTAATCTATCTACATATACCAGTGCATCTCTATGCATCTATATATTTTCCTAAAAAAATATTAAAAAAACAATGAAAGGCAATAATAATAGAAGCTAAATCTGGATATTTTTATGACAGTTGTGTAAAGCACCCTGCTTACAAATACTTACAGATGCCCTGCAGCCGTAACATTTTAGATTTTGTTTACTGAAACAAATGAACAATTATAAAATTATATATGAGGGTATACACAGACTTCAATAAATATGTCTGAAAGTTGAGTATTGCATTGAATCTGGGCCCCACTTACTTGAATAGGGCTAAGTTGTGATGCTGGAAGGAAGTTGTCACGCTATTCTAATCCTATACAACCCCTTAAATTTTAGTACCCAAAGTTAGGTTACTTTATAGACACTGGTTTGTCTAATTACAACAATTAAAAAAATATATATAATTACATAGTGCGTGCTTTGGTAAAGACCATGCATTGACCATGTTCTTTTAGTGATAGGGAAAGTCGGAGTTGACATTGAAATGGGCTTTTGGGATAATTTTGTGGGCACAAAGATTAAGTCAATGCTAAGCTTATTTCCAAGAACTATTTGACTAAGTTTATTATTCTTAATATTTCCATGTTGAAGTCCTTTCTGTCTTCAGATCTCATTACTGATGTATCACTACCAGAATCCACAGATCGCTAAACTAACTTCCCAGAAGCAATAAGACTAGTGATCTGTCAAGCAACGTGGTCGAGAATATACAGGGCGACATTCATTTCTGTTCCCGGCCTTTCCTCTCATCTCACTTATTGTCATTTTTATGTAGAATCACTATTTTTCAGTCAGGTGGAAAATGAAATAGCTTTTTATTCTAATACACATGGATACTCAATTGATCTCTGAGAAAGATAAAAAAAAATGCAATTACAAAAAGTGGAATAAATTGCCCACAAATAGTACAGATGGGAGTCGGAATATGATACAGGTTATGTGAGATGTACGTACAGGATAAAATACGATAAGACAAAGGAATGGGCCAGTTTGAAGAACCTGGATGAACTTTTTCTAAGGTCATCTAAGGTCATTCTGGCTTCTACAAAATCGGTTTTAAACAGGTTTTTGCTATTTCAAGCTGGCTGCAATTTTTTTGTAGACAAACCAACTATCTGATGTGTATGAGAGTGTCCCAACTCTCCTCCAATGATTCATGTCAAGTGAAAAAGTTACAGCTGGCGACAATATTTTCTTTTCGTGTTAAAAGAAAATGTGTCTGCTTGCTTTTGATAAGTAATCTGAGAGCTACATAATGTAGGAGCAGGTACCCTAATTCCAGTGATGTGTCACTTGCTGTTCTCCATTTTGATACAATCACTGTTTTTCTCGAGCAGTGCTCTGAATGCTGAGCCCTCAACATCCCCTCCCACATCACTGATTGGCTACATTCTGTGTACATTGACAAAAACCTGCTAATCAGGGATGTGGGCGGGGACACACAAAGCAGGAGGACTAGGAGGTACGAGACACCTAGTCCTGCAGTGATCATCTCCTGCTGATAAAACACTGATTTATTGAAACAGCAAAACATAGCCCAGTAATAGAGTAGATTTACCACCATACACTAGCCAGCGTCAGAATCTTGGAGGTGGCGCCTTGAACATGAACAGGATCTCTGGGATTATATTTTCTGTTTTTCTTTGGTCTGGCTTGGCGTCTCATCTAAATTCGATCTGTTATAGAGTTTGAAATCATTCTAGCAGTCTCGAATCAGGTCTCAAATAATTTTAGGATTCCGGTATGGGGTTTAAATTAATATCAGGGGTCTGATCTGCGACCTGAGTTAAATGCGGGGGTCTCATCTGGACTTTGAATGAGCTTAGGAATTTAATCTGTGATTTTGTTTTTTTTAGTCTGGGGTCTGAATTAATTTTAGAGTTCTGATTTGGTATCTAAAATATTTTTGAGCTGTCTGACACAGGGTCTGATTAATTGTAGGGGTTTAATATGGGGACTGGATTCATTTTAAGAATCTTGGAGTTGGGTCTGAATTCATTTTAGCGGCCTGAAATGGAAACTGAATTTTATTTTTAAGGTCTTGTTCAGAACCTGAATAAAATGTTGGGATCTGGTTTGAACAAGGTTAGGGATTTATTCCAGATTAGACATTTATCCCACGGGTCTTACCTGGGCTCTGAACATATTTAGGAGTCTTTTCTGGGCTCCAAATATATTCAGGGGGCTTATCTGGGTGCTGAATATGTTTACGGGTCTTATCTGGGCTCCAAATACGTTTAGGGGTTTTATCTGGACTCTGAATATATTAAGGCGTCTTATCATGTCTCTGAATCTGTTTAGGGGTCTTATCT
>VIAB01000048.1:305673-332043 GCA_009801035.1 Oophaga pumilio
GAGTTTATAGGGTGTCTACATGAGTCTCATTAGAATTAATTTAGGGCTCTAGTACTGGAGATAATTGAGGGCTCCAGTCTGGTATTCCCATTAATAAAGAATCTTTATGCAAATAATTCTTCAAAGTTCATACAAGATGATAAGTGTGCTCGTCCTGAAACTAGTTGACCACCCCTGTAAAAGAGATCGCTCCGTCTGTACAAGCAAATAAAATCCAGGCTGATAGTGAAGGAGTAAACAAGGATCCAGTTCGCTCTTTAATCAGAGACGATCATGTCAAACGATTGAGGCATGCTAAGGTTTGCGGACCAAAGTCAGAGAAATACTTTTAGTGAAGATTATGGCTCATTTCCAGGAGACTGATTCACGGTGACGTTTTTCAAAAAACAGTTCATCGTATCCATGTAACTTATCATTTCCCCACCCTAAGGCAGCAGTCGTACTGGATTTCTACAAAGTATAGGCTACGTGTTCTGTCAAACAGATTGAGACGTAGCTCGCGTAAGATCCTTGTGGACAGGTAATGCAAACACACAGTGACATTTGTAAAAAGCATCCCAACAGTAAGCCATTACGGCTCCGACAAATGGAGAAAGCTAGTTAACAATTCTGCGAACAGTCACGACTGCCAGCATACTCCGCATGCACGACTGATGCGACACCTTCAAGGCATCCCAACAGTTGGGCGCTGTCAAGAGCATTTTTGCATCTCAGACCCTAAAGCGGAGAAGCTTTGATAGGATATTTGAGATGGAGAGATGCTTTTGATCGACAGATCCTGAAATCCCTGCAGCAAATGTCAGTCTGACTTGTAAAGTTTGGGAAAGGAAAAAATAATTTCAGGAAATTTAGATAGAATTCTTTAAAGAGACGCGTTACACATGACCCCAGAAAACAGACGTCTGTCTACTCCACCTGTCCGACGCCAATGCTTCATATGATTAGTACGGTTTAGTATATGAGTTTACATTCATGGCTTTTTTTTTAAAGTACGCTGATGTATGATTGTGCAGAAAAATAGTATGGCTCATGCACATTGCTGTGTTTTTGGTCCGAGTGCAATCTGACAAAACATCAGATCACACTCGGACCAATGTTATTATATGTAGCCACGTGCATATGACAAATACGAGCAAAAAATTGCAGCATGCCTGAGTTTGATACGATATTCGGATTGCACTGAAAGTCAAGGTGAAAAATATTGGGCTGCACTCGGATGACATCCGAGTGCAGTCTGATTTCTGCGGACTGACAGAATGGAGAGTATGGAGAAACGTTTTCTCCATCTTCTCCTTATCCAAAAGAATTGGATCACACTATGATCAAACTCTGATCAGAGTGTGATTAACATAAGAAACAAAATGAGCAAAAACCCAATTAGGGTCACCTTGTGGGATGGCTTTTATGCTATTTTTGATAAAAAACAGTATTACTAAGAACCCTGTGTTATTTAGGTTCACTTTTGCTTTTTACTTATTTACTTACAGCAAAGTTTTTGCTCATTTTGTTTCTTGTAGATTTTGTATGCTTTATGACAAAAATAAATATGTTAAATGCCAAACTGGGTTTGTCTTTAAAGGGTTAACTACTTCCCTCAACCATAACCTGGGTGCTTTTTAGGTTACTGCAGACCACTGTTTCCCAAACTCGAGTTCTAACGGTCCCCGACTGTTCATGTTTTTCAGAATTTCCACAGTATTTCACAGGTGAGAGAATTCCTGAAACCTTGATGATACTTCCACCACCTGTGCAATACTAATGAAATCCTGAAAACATGACCCGTTGGGGGGCCGTGAGGACTGGAGACGGAGAACCACTTATGCAGACTAAGCTAATGGTAATGAATATCTCATTTTGACAAAAAGGATAAAAAAAAAATACAAAATGGAAAGTAGCCAAGTAAGTTTGAAGACACAAAGCCCAATCAGATTACGGTCTTGTAATCAGCCAAGTTTATTATATGTTGTTGTAATATTTCATCTCTATGTTGTCCCCTAAGAGAGAAACAGCTGCTGGAGAGTTGTAAACTCAAGAAATGGCATACATTAATCTGACAGTCAATATGCACCCGATAGATGGGGTTGGATCTAAGATCCGGAATACCACATTGATACATAAAAGCTGTAAACAAATACGAGGCTGATTTATTCCAGAGCAGATGTCTACGTTAACTCCTGTAATGCTGGAGATCCAACATGGTCCAACCAGAGTGTGAAACAAAATGTATCCGTATTATAAAAATGATGCATCTTACAAAATATCTACTGATGTATCATCATAATAACTTCTTACAATAGGATCCATTAACAGCACAGTCAAATCTCGCCCTCAATGCAATGAAGAGTTTACTTTGAGGACTTTCCCAGTTGTGATGTCTCCCAGGCCCCTATGTGAGCTACAGTCTGTGACCACAACAGATTGATCTAGTCGGAGATCAGGCCGTAGTCACTGATTGACAGATACGACCAGCGGAACGTCACATAGGAAAATGACTGCAATTTTGTTATTTTATCACTTAAACATGTGGGCTTTAAAGAGGACCTGTCACCAGATAAAAAGTGACCAGTTTTTGTTTTTATTGTAATGCTGCTACTTCCCTGTGTATTTCAGTTTTTGCTTTAAAAAAAAAAAATTGCCATACATTGCCAGAGATATGAGACTTTTATTTGATACTAATTTCTATAGTATGTACCAAGGGGCGTGGCTTATACAGTAATAATTTAGGGAATCCTAAATATACGTTCGCCCCAGAGAATCCTGTGAGATATGCCTCCTTGGTAAAGGCCCTAATATTAGCATAATTAAAAGTAATAGTCTGTTAGTAAGACCAACCCCACCAATATACATATATTGGCATCTATGTCTTTGAAATGTAATCCATCCACACCTTCCTTTATATTTTCTATTTGCTGTTGCATTACAAGTTTTCATTCTTATGTAAATGAGGCATTAAGTGCGCTGGGCGTGACAGAGCACTTAACATGTCACTGCCTCTAGTGCACTCACAGATCACTTTCCCCAAGCGGCACAACCCCAGATACCTGATTGACAATGGAGATAGAAGCCGCTGCCTGTATAAGTCACACAGATGCCTCTGCTTCCATTGTCAACCGAGCAGGGAGAACTGAAGAAGAGCCATGAAGTGCAGGTGCACTTGCAACTACCAGCGCACTTGCAGTTTAATTTGCATATGCATAAAAATAAAGATTTCTCTGCAATGATGCAAAATACAAGCAGTAAGTATCATTTTAATTGTTGGATTGTGACCTAATTTGCCTCTATTTGCCTTCCTAAAACACTGTTGACAGGTTCCTTTTAATCTATTAATAAGAAATACTTTCTCCCTGTTGGCGGCACATGCACTTTCCTGACACACACACAGTATGGTGCCACCACAGTGTCCCCCACACATTATACTGCTGCCATGGTGCCCAACACAGCATGATGTTCCCTACACTTTACAGACATTCACATCACTTTCCCCACTGGAGAAATTCAAATTTCTCATCAGCACGTCTATGTAATGAGAGTGGAGACCACACTGAACCTGTACGTGCAGATGTTTTCATGCAGATGTTGTCCTTGATATGATTTGAATAAATAGATAGTGCTAACCACTGAATCATCTTATTATAGAAATATTCTTCTGAACTCATTATTCCCTCTGATAAACTGTTAAAATCCTACTTGCTCAAAACAAGATGGACGGCCAACTCACTGAGGGATCAGATTACAGTTACCTATTGAAGTCTATCTAGAGGGGAGGAGGTTGAATGAGCAGAATGAGAAGTGAAAGCTAAAGACGCAGACACCTACAGACTAGTGCCGCTACTTTCTAGTAAGTGTTTATCTCATCCCGGAACAGGATTCACAGCTACACTGACTGCTCAGTACTGCTATATATTGATCTCCAAGCTGCAGCTGCTTCTAAACATGTTCTACAGAAACACTGGAGTGCAGAAAGCCTTGTGTGTGTGCTGTATTTGGGAGCCTAGTTTTCACTCACAAGCTTAGAGACAAGTGAAAATTCCTACATGTAGAGGAACAACTGGTGAAAAAAATGCATATTATGGGCAGAAATAGTGTTATTCCTCATGTGCAAAGACAGGACTGTTTATTCCGAAACACCTGAAACGACAAGTATACTTTAAATCTAAAGTGTAACCAAGTCAAGAATCCCTATGAACTGATATATTGATTACTATTGGTCTAGGTAATGAATTTACATGTCACTATACAGATGTAGTAGAGCTGAATATGTCATTAAAGGGAATCTGTCAGCAGGTTTTTACTATGGAATTTGAGAGCAGCATGATGTAGAGGCAGAGACCCTGCTTCCAGCAATGTGTTACTTACTGGACTGTTTGATGCAGTTTTGATAGAATCCCTGTTTTTTCTGCTGTAGATGCAGAATGCTGAGTTGTGTATGACCCCACCAACAGTCCTGATTGGCAGCTTCCTGTGTAAACTGTAGGTTGCTGCGAATCAGTGAAAGGGGTGGAGTTTTACAGATTAGCCTGACTGCGCTGCACATGACACCTAGTCCTGCAGTGATAATCTCTTGCTGATAAAACACTAATTTTAAAGTATAGCAAGCTGCTGATCCCTGGAATCCAGATCTCTGTCCCTACATTATACTACTCTCAGATTAAATAGCAAAAAGCTGCTAGCGGATTCCTTTTAAAGCCTCTATGACTGTATTGATAGGCTATATTAGTACAAGAAATATAAAATCTCTGCTAGATTTATATGTGGCTATTATTACCCAGCAGTAAAGATCAATCTAGGGACCGGGTACTTGACTTTCTCTATGGCCTTCGATGATGGTGCTGTAAATAATCCATGCAGTTAAGGTGAGTAGCGGGGGTTGAGGCAAACAATACATGCCATAAGCCAAGTACTGTAACTTTTCGGTGTATTTTACTGTTGCTGACACTCAGGTGTCTCTCCTCGGGCGCGAGTGATCACAGAGTTGGCAGCAATGAAAGCAAATAGTTATTGTCAGAAAGCCATCGTCAAACTATAGTCTGCACAACAAAAGTATCAGCTGAAGATACATGAGTTCACCGCAGCTTTAAATAAATGTCCCACTTTTCTCTACGGTAACAGAGAAAAAGTTTTTGCAGTTTTTCTTTTTTTTTTTCTCGGTAAAAAAAAGCTGAAATCTCCTTCCAAAGCTCCTTCGCATGAAAAGGTGCATGAAACGCGTTCTTCCCCTCCCCAGATCCCTATTAATAGGCAGCCATTTTCCAGCTTTATTAGAAATTATCATACCAGCTGTCTCGCGCTCCTGACTGGTATCCCCACAATATGCCTTCTTCTTGTTTCCTTTCAGCTTCGAGCATGTATACTAATGAGTTTTCTAGAATGGGAAAACCCTGTGGAATATTAACACTGTAAAGAGCAGTACTCGGAGTTAATTTCACTAAAATGCTTCTCCATCACGTGCGGTGATCGTACGCGTGAATTTTCTCCCCGGAATTCGTTTGCGGCGATATTAATTCAAACAAATAAAGTATAGTTGTTCTTTTAACACGGGTGATGCCTCACAATTGTACCCCCTTCGTGTATAATTAGCTCCTTCCGAGTCATTGGTGACTGGTGGAAAGTGTACGATGAGAACCGGATGGAAGTTGTAATTGGGGGAGAATTTAAGAATAGAAATTTTCCACAATTCTGGCCCAAATTGTGGCAAAAGACAAACCTGGTGTCCGAGCAATTGACATTTCGAAAGTCTCGAGACATGGTGGTGGTGTTAAAATGAGTCATAAAATGTGCACAATTTTTTGAAGGTGTTGTTGAAATTCTTGGGGCAAAAGATCAGTGTAGAGTAAGTCTGTAAGGGTAGGGGCACATCACCGTTTTCTTTCCATCAGAGAAAAATGGTCCAATTATTCTGATCAGAGTTGGATCAGAGTGGCATCAGTTTTTCTCAGAGGTGGAGAGAGAGAAATAGAGAGGAAATAAATGATTCGCCTTCTCTGTGTTGTCAGTCCGTAAAAATTGGATGGCACTTGGAAGTCATCCAAGTGCGTTCCATTGTTTTTCACAGACCCATAGACTTACATTGCCGATTTTGATCAGACACTCAGATTAAGATCTGATATGTTTCCAATTTTTTGCTTCAGACCATTCCGCCTAAGAAAAAAAAATCGGACATGTTTTCAGCCCCCCAGAATATCATGCATACGAGTGCTATCCATGAAAACACGGATAGCACTTGTCCGACATAATCAGTCATGTGCACAAGCCCTTAAAGGGACTCTGTCAATAGGATCAACACTCCTCACCGTCTGTATGGACACACAGGTCAGAAAGACTTAATAGGATACCTTGATATCTGCCATCCGATGACTTATTCCAGAGAAATTCACATTTTCCTAAGTTGTTTGGTTACTTATCTGTTTATATTTACAATAGTTTTATAAGGTCTATGTACATTTAATATTTATTGTACAAATGTTTTATGTAATTCTCTTAACATTTCAACCCTAGGTTACCAATCTTTTTTTCTTTTGTTGATTTTTATCTAAAACTTCAATACAATTAAAGAATAAAGATAACTTGAACAAACCCTTTAAAGAAGCAATCCTATCAAAGTTTATATCCTCTTAATATATTGCAATCATCCTATTATGTAGCACTGTGCACTTACAATTGCTCATTTTGCCCTTCTACCCAGCTGATTCTTCTCTTTTTCATTAGGTCTATGACATCAAGTGATTAAAAAAAGACTAGCAAAATCCTTCTAAGCTTTATGTAGAAACAGGAAGTCTTTTTTTCCCTGCATGAGTCATCATTAGACCTGCAATCCTACAAAACTACAAAGTCACTGGCAGCCCAGGTCCATCTCCTCTTCAGCTCCTGACCCTCCCAAGGACTTTGCAGTGGGGTAGAACTGTAGTTCTAATGATGACTCATGCAGGAAAATGAGACATAGAGCTTAGAAGGATTCAGCTTGTCTGTTTTTAATTACGTGATGTGATAGCCCTAATAAAAAAGAGAAGAATTTACTGGGTAGAAAGGCGAAATGAGCAATTGTAAGTACACAGTGCTGTATGATATGATGATTGCGAGATATTAAGAGGAGAAAAACTTTGATGAGAGGAGTGCTTTTTTTAAGTTCTCACATTTACTGGAGTTCCTAAAGTTACACCATTATCCAATACAAACAGAAAACACCAGAATCTGTAACTTCTAAGGATCAAAGCAAAAAAAAACAACAACCCATGCCTTTAAACTCTCTACAAATAAATATGTTTCTGATATCACTGGATAATTTTGGTAATTTCTTTAGCTGTCAAGAATCATCTCTAAGGACCAAAGGGAAAAATGTTCCTAACACTGTGCTTACTGATGTGTAAAAACATCTGTGTTGAAACAAATAAGCAATTACTTTTTCATTCTTATTCAAAACGCAATGACATTTAGTGCCAGCGCTAGAAAAAAAAAAAAAAGGAAAAAAAAAAAATTTTGCAGAATGACATTCAAGAAGTCATTAAAAGATTCCTCACCAAGGAAATTCACTTAAATTTTCAAGTTTAAAGTTGAATCCATAACCCTGTTTAATTAAGTAATCTTCAGCTCAATTCACCAAGCGGTTGTGATTCCCGACTCGCTCCGCTCGAGGGCTGCTGAGATTTGAGATTCATTTTTATCACAGTTTTCAGGCTTTTTCTTCCTTCTCGTCTTGTACTCCAGGCAAAAACCACCTGTTATTAAAGCCATACAAGGGCTTGTCTCTAGTAAGAGGTTGAAAAAATAAAACAGAACACATTGGAGAAATGTACGAGTGACATTCCCTGAGGACACGTCATGAGTCGAGGGAAAAATCTTTAGTGCTATAAAAACGATGTCTTAGGCTGTCAGTGGGAGCCGATGATGTTCTATAGTTATGACTTTTTTGCTGTTTGAAACAGTATGTGTGTGGGAGAAGTGAGGCTCGGAGTTAACGCTTCTGCGGATGCACAAAGTCTGGTGACAGTTCCCAGCATCTCCGCTCTTGGAAGAGAGAAGCTGAAGAACAACTTGTCTGATTCCAACAACGTGAATGTTACGGAAGGTAAAATACGAGACTGCAGACTACACTGTAACATCGCTCCCTGGCACGATTAAAGGGTTATTCCTATCACAGAAATTAATGGTCTGTCACTAGGAAATGCAATGATAATTTAGTAGGTGGCAGCTAGAAATGAGTGGATCTCTTGAAATTCAAAGTCGTAGGCTTTGCCGATTTTTCCTCCAAAATTTGAAATGCGCAGAAAAATTTTGCTGGAATCTTGATACTGGAAAGCTGTTAATTTGGTCGGAAAATAAATGTCGATGAGAAGAGAGAGGACCTGGACTCACCACAAGTACTTACACTCTACAGATAAGAGGGAGGATCCCGCTGATCATAATAGCTTAAACTTTACAGAAGAGAGGGAGAATCCTCATCATAAGAGTTTACAATGTAAAGGAGAGCGAGAGAGAGGATGCTGCTGATCTTGAGAGCTTACACTCTATAGGAGAGAGGACTCTTCTGACCATAAGAGCGTACACTCTATAGGAAAGAAAGGATCCAACTGACCATAAGTGTTTACACTCTAGAGGAGAGTGCAAGAGAGGACCCTGCTAATCATAAGAGCTTACACTCTACAGGAGAGAGAGGAATCTGCTGACCATAAGCGTTTACACTCTACAGAAGAGCATGAGAGAGAGGACCCCAATGACCATAAGAGCTTACACTCTTCGGGAGAAAGAGGACTTTGCTGACCATAAAAGCTTACACTCTACAGGAGAGAGAGGACCCCACTGACCATAAGAGCTTACACTCTACAGGAGGGAGAGGACCCCACTGACCATAAAAGCTTACACTCTACAGGAGGGAGAGGACCCCACTGACCATAAGAGCTTATACTCTCTGGAGAGAGTGCAAGGACCCCTTTGATCATTAGAGCTTACACTCTACAGGAGAGAAAGAGAGGACTCCGCTGACCTTAAGATCCTACACTCTATAGGAGAGAGAGACTTACCCAGTGACTCTGGAGATGGATAACGACTCTGTCATACAAACTATGCTCTGCTGGGAACCGCTGATATGTGATGGCCTCGGTACTCACTACAACTGTACAATGTAGGATTATTGGCTAGCTATCATATTTGCAGGACAATATTGAGAAGCCCGTGCAGCAATGTAAAATTATTTTAGCCAGCTCTCTAATGTTTCAGAAATGTTGAAAATGGTAATCGGCAAATTTGTTTTTTTTTTGCAAACCGCGAATCGAATCCGAAAGTGTTCAAATTCACGTGAAACCATGAATTTCTTGAAATTCTACTGGAACTCGATCCTTTGCTCATCTCTAGTGACAGTCCAACTGCCAGAATAGCAGTCGATCCTCAGAATGAGTTGGCAGAGCCCCTGATCATCGGAGATATAGGAAACTGCAGCAGCGCACCCCTTAATCCTTTTCAATCACAGGATTGGTGGGAAGAACCATTTAACCAATGAAAAGGTTTACCTAAATAGGTCATGTGGTCTTCGAGAACAGGTGGTACGTAATTGAGGAGTAGAATATGATATGCATGTTACCGACCACAGTCAAAGATTTTCAGTGTATTGTCTATTTGTTTGGGTTTTTTTTTTTGATCAATGGAGAAGTTTTTTTTATTTTTTAATCATTTCTTTTGGAGTGTCACTAGATATATCTGAGACTTCTATTAATTAGAAAACCTATTACAAGTCACCAAGGCATTTAGTGACCATATAAAATCGCAAGGGTGCACACTGAGCCCATTTATCCATTTCAATTAGTTTTCGGCTTCATTAGGGCGTTCCTCAGCCTTGTTGTGGTTGCAGCGTGTGAGCTTAATCTTAGTCAATTACTAATCAACATCAGATCCCTGGAAAATCCCTTTGGGCTTATGTTGCACCATAATGGCAACCACTGGACAGCACGGTGACTCAGTAGTTAACACCGGAGATGATCACAGTTTTTGAAAATTTAAATTTCCAGCTTTGGCAAATTTGTCCCAAAAATGTGATTCGCTGCAAAAAAATTGGCTGTGAATCACAGATTGCCCTGTCTAGGTGTGTATAACACGCTGAGGTCTCCTAGGACTGTATCCAACCTATTTCAAGGTCTTTAATGCCAACACAGCCTCAGTAAAGTAAAAGTGACCTCCACATATATGGCTGCGAGTAAACGGATGGTAACTGCTCTTCACCGCTGTTAGGAAACGCACACTATTTGTGTAATGTTTTCAGAGGGTTATTTTGGCTTTTTCACCCTATTTATATTGCTAATCTGTAAGCTATGACTTCCCCTCAATAAACAGATTCACCACAAAATGGTCGCTCTGCTGCATTCCCTGCCTTGGCTTTTATACAGGCTATGATAGGTTCTGTTATACTATGTTATGTGATAGCTGCAAGGTATTATTAGGAAGCCAAGCAAGTTATACCAAAGGTCATGTTAGCCTTCTCTGGCTCATGCAATCTGCTGCATTGTGTAAAATAGTGCTGGGCATTTTTGGCAATTGAATTGCAAATTGTTTGAATACGCCGGGTCCAGCAAAATTCCGGAAACTCATCACAAATTTTGATTTACCATAAATCAAAAAGGTCAGTTGAAACTTGACCAAGTGTAAGATCCATAACCCCAATTTTGCATGAGTTTTCTACCATACTCCAGAGTGATACTGATGGGGAATTTAGATTGAGAATCTATGGTGGAGAAGTGAGGGAAGACATTATCTATACAACATTGCGGACTATGCTGGTGTTATATAGGCAAAATATATAAAGGAGCTATAGGTCTTATTACCCTGTATATTATGTATAAAGTGTTCATACAGTAACATTTATTTGCATTCTAAATTGTCCCCAGATAATTTCTGACTTTAAGGAAAATATTACAACAGGAACATAGTGCAAAAATGATTAACCTTTAAATTGCGCTCCATCATATAGCATGTGGCAGATGAGCGCCGCTGGGTTTTGTGACATCGGAAGTGACTCATATCATATATCCACAGGTATTTGTCATGCCGACCTAATAATGCCCACATGTTGATGAATTTCATCATCATTTAAAATGTCTCAAATATCAAAGTCTAATAAAAACTCATTATGGCTCTCTGCGTTTTTCAATTAGGGCTCCAGTTCCTCGGCCCCGGTTATTGCAGCGGCCCAGCGGGAGAGCCGGCTCACTTCTCATCTTTCTCTCAGCAGACACGATGAGAGCAAAACAGAAAAACAATCCATCCTTATAACTCCATCATGTAAATCTATAATAGGTTACATCCCTGTCGGATCCAGCCGACCCCCTGGGGTTATAGGAGTCAAGGAGGTTCAACGCCTAAAAGAATTCCATTAATACGTAGTCACCGTGATTTTATATGGATCCTTGGTCTAGTATTTGCATATGGTCCTTAACTCATTCCTAGCCCGTGGTGACAACCATTAAAAAAAAAGTATTAGATCTTCCATTTTTTAAATTTAACCTCATAATGTTTAGTTGGAGCCAAGAATGTTGGCTTTACAGTAAATACCAGGGGCGGACATATCATTAGTGCAACAGGGGCCCAGGAGGTAAGGGAGCCCATTTCTACCTCCAAAGCAGGTGCAATTTTGCATTTTTAGGAGCTCTTGGGTTGCAAAGGGCCCATATATCGTGACTCGGTAAACAAAACATTGACATCTTGGGTGGTTGGCTAAGAAACTTCCCAGATCTCAATCCCATTTAGAATTTTTGGTCAATCCTCAAAAAGCGGGAGAACAATCAAAAATACGGAAATTGAGATAAAGTCCAAGTACTGATTAGGCAAAATGGGAGATCAACAATCAGGATTTGGCCCAGATGCTGATATCCATCATGCTAGGGCTGAAATGCAAAAGTCAACACTTTATAGGCATCCTTCAACTATCTATCTATATATCTATCTATCTATTTACTTGTCAATCTGTCTGAAGTTTTTCCTAATTTGCCTCTAGATACGGCATAACTGTGAACTCCTGACCTTCTAAGGATCATGTCTTACCTCCCATTCCATTAACAACTATTTTGGTCTCCATAATACACTGGAGCACAACTGTGTGATAGCGAACTCTTCATTTCACAGAAACATTTAGCAAATGATTGTAGCTGGGAGGAATGCACTGACTTGCTGAAGCAACTGACTGATCTATACAGCGATGAAACTCAATTTCTGCTTTTCCGGCTTCATCGGAGAAGCTAAAACCTATTAATGAAACACTTTAGTTTTTTTTTTTTGGAGGAAGCAGTTAGAGCTCCTTCACACACACTTTTTTTCAGTGTTTTAAACGCTTATAATAAAACACCATACGTTTCAAGGGTTTTGATGGTGTTTTTTGATAGCTTTTTTATTATGGAACATTCATAGCATTTTTTTTTCATGTTCTTCAAGTCCTGCAAGAAGTTTATAGATAAAAAAAATATGCTGGACTTTGAAAACAAAAAACAAACAGAAAAAGTTAAAAAACCAAAAACTATTTTTCAATAATTTTCTATTGACGTTAAAGTAACATGTGGCTTGCAATTTTTTTTAACTTAAATGAAAAAAAAGACAAAAACACAGCAAAAAAACATCCAAAATGACATATGTATTCAGGCAGAAGTACTAAAGCCATATTTGTCAACTCTACTGCAATATCAAGGAGGCTCAACAAATTGGGTAAAGGTAACCGTGTGCACAGCCAAGGAGAGAGATGCCCGAGAAGGTTCCCACACCATCAAATTGGGTAGTCCTCCCAAATTCCCAGATAAATTTGCAAATCTCCATGACATGAAGCATTTGAAACTTTATTTGCATCCTAAAAAAAACTTACAAAATAACACTCAAGAAGTCTACAGGCTCCATTAGAGCTGTCGTGTAACCAGTGTCAGACTGAAGAACATTGGGCCCACCAGAGGATTTGATTCTGAGGGCCCACCTTTCTCTCCCACTCAAGAGCCCCAGCAGCTGCAAGGTTTGCACTATGAACTCAAGAAGAAGCTAGGGCCCACCGGAGGATTCTCCGGTTCTCTGGTGGGCCAGTCCAACCCTGGGTGTAACCAGGGTTCCTGAGGGCTATTGTGTAGAGGCACAGAAGGAGCACTATTATTAGGTGGAACTGTAAAGGAAACACTAATGCCATCTGGAGGCACAGAGTGGGAACTACTATCATGTGTGGGCACAGAGAGGGCACTGTTATCGTGTAGTGGTGCAGAGAGGGTAATATTACCATGGGAAGTCAAAGAAGGGCAGTATTACATTGTGGAGGCTCAAAGGAGCACTATTACATGTGAAGGTACAGAGGGGGGCATTAATAATTTCTGGAGGGACAGATGGTCATTATTATCACATGAAAGCACAGAGGAGTCACTTTTATCTTGTGGAGGCATAAACAAAGCACTATTATCTTGTGGAGGAACAAATGGGGCACTGTTACCATTTGGAAGCACAAATGAAGGGAGCACTAACACTGTTGAGACACAAAGGAGAGATTAATACCATATAGAGTCCCAAGGGGGCATTGTTACTCAATGAGGCACTTCAAAATTGTTGTAGCATTTTTTAATTTGTGTAGATGCAAAAAATTGGGAAGGGCATCTTTACACTCGGTAGGGATAAGTCATCGATGAAAGAAGTCGTCACGGAGGTCTGGGCTGGATGGAGAAGAAAAGGGAAAATGAAAGACTATGATCAGTGAGATTGCCACAAGTGAGTCATTAGATTTATTTGTACATTATACACATATAAGGTCTGCAGAGTGTCCATATACAGCTGATAACTATCACTACATGGTCATTGTGTGATGGTAATATCAGTTTTTGTACAGAGGTTTTTATTCATTAACAGTATAAGGGTAATGGTAGCAGTCATGGCCTGATGGTTGGTAATTTTGGTCTTGGCATACTATGTTTAGTGGTATTATTCATATATTATCCCCAATTCTAACATGCTCAGGCAGTGTGCCATTGAGTAGCAACAGTGATATCTAAAGTTATTGATACAGAAGATAAAAAGTTAACACACTGAGATGTAATGCAGAGTTGTAGGAAGTTTGTAACCATCAACTTCATTCTAGTGAGTAAAATCCACTTGATCTCTTGATGGTGTTCATATGCATTATTTTCGTCATCCCTGAGTGGGGAAACCACTCTGTCCAACGAGGGCCGGTGTATCCATACTATTTTGAGAGGTCCACCGCACTACCCGGCACATGGGTGGCTTTACAAGTGTGAGATTAACGGAGATTTTGTGCAAAAAATAGCAATATTTCTGATAGAAAGTGAAAGTAATCACTAGGTTTTGGCAATTTCTCTAACTTGGGACTTACTAGATAGAAATTCCCCTTTAAGAAAATAGCTTGTACATAGGGGATTAATCCATATTGTCAATAAATTGTCTGTATACCTGCAAATAAGCAAATTAATTTATTTAGCCGAACAAAATATTGCAGCAAAAGGTCATTAAAATGTGAGCACAAACTCATTCCAAATTTGGCTTTACAGAGCAAAGTACATGTTATTTGTACATAATTTAGTACCTCACAACTATTATAACCACATCTGTTTACTGAATATGGCAAAATGTCAGCCAAAATAATTTACTGGAGATCAAGAAAAGACCCCAGGAGACCACACTCAAACTATCAACACTTAAGCTTCCTTTTCCTGGATTCCATTTGTATTTGGATTCACAAACAAATCTGCAGACCTCCGAAACCACAGAGGGTCAAACACGGGTAATCTAAAAAGTCAACACAAAAAAAGTCTACAGAATATTTGTGGCCAGAAAAAGTTTTGAATGTGGTTAAATAAGGATAATGAAAGAACAAATTTATATTTATACCTGAACCATATATTCTAATCGTGACACCGCCTCGGCAGCATCTGTCATCGGACCACAACAACCTCCACGTTCTACTGATCTAGCTCTGGTGGCCCCAATGAACTAAGACTATAGCATCGTAGGGTTCTTTCGGGTCAGCAGAACTGCAGGTGGTTTGGGTGTTGCACACAAAATAAACTGACTTCTATTACAGTTTCATGGTGACTAGAGATGAGAGGATCAAGTTAAGGTTGAATTTAATGAAATTCGTGGTTTCACACAAATTCGAACATTTTGAGATTTGATTCACTCGACAACATTTCCCACACAGTTGAAGCATTATAGAGCTGGCTATTTGCTTTGTCTCTCCATCATGCTCTGCAGTTATGACATTAGTGGATTATCATACCTTGTTACAGTGGTGGTCAGTACCGGGGTCATCACAGATTAGCAGTTCCCAATGGAGCACAGTTAGCCCAGCTGGGATCCACTGCCGCGCACCATCTACCAGACCATCATGTGGCATGAACCATTTTGCATATGTAATTTTTGGAATGTGAACTGGAAAAATTTGACTTTCTTCTTGGATGGTGTGACTCACATACAACTTAATAAATGCTTTTTCTACATAGGAGAAGCAGCATGGTCATGTAAGATGTGGTTGTTGACCAAACGCTGTTACTAACCACTACTATCATTATTAACGGGCTCTATAAAATAAAGCATCTCAACGACCGAAACTATTCGTTGGTGTGGCCTATATACCATTTTCAAGCCTGACAAAAAGTAGATCTTTTACTGAAAAAAACTACTGTTGTAGTGAATTAAAGCTATGTTCACAACAACATTTTTCTTCTGGTGGATTTGGAATGGTTCCTCTTCGAAAACCATCTGAAATAGAGTTCAGAAAATGCCCAAAACAATGAACATATTAATTTCTATTATAAAAGAACTCGCTGTTCATGGGTTTGACTTTTGAGAATCTTTTAACCTCTTCAGGTTTCAAAAAAGGGGTGAGTGGTTAAAAGAAGTGAGCTGACTATTCGGCAGGCATTTTCCACTTGGAAGACGCTCTATATTTTACAATCCAAGTCAATGGGAAAGCTACGAAGACATCCGTGCATCTTTTTTTGGTGTTTGCTCACAATTTTTGTTTTTTTAAAAAAAGTCTATTTTCTTCATTGATTAATGGAATAAAAAAAGTCTCTAAAAGATGCCAAATAAATGCTGAAAAAATGCCAAAAAAAGGCACTTCAGCTTTACAAAACTCCAGAGGAAAGGAGCAATTCCTGCAGTATCTCCATTCTCCAACTTTAAAAAATCCATGCATGAAAAAGACACTATGCGAAAATACCATAAGAGCGAGGCTATAATTTTTATTAGAGACTATATCATTAATATATCATGTCTATATATTGCGTTAGTGACCACTGATCCTTTATTATTATTATTTCACATATCGGTCCTTTTCCGAGTTCTTGTATGTATCGGCCGGGTGCCGCTCTATTTACTGCTTTTTAGCACAAATTTTCAAACTGTCTCTCTTCACAGAGCTCACAAACATCAAGAACTTGTCTCCAGAGTGTATGGCGTAGTTAACCTTAATGCGACGTAACCGTACCCATATAATTCTTCTCTCTCCTGAGACAGCCAGCAGTCTTTATTGGGGGATTTAATGGTGTGCACTATTTACCAATAAACTCCATCTCTTTACAGCTCATGTGATCCATAAGCCAAATGCCAATTAACAAGTCTTTATCTGTGTCTTTACCAGTGATGGGTCTACACACTGATAGTGGTACAATATATGTGTACATAAAGCTTTATCCACTTGTGCATTTCTACATTGCATACATAAACATATATTTATGTCAACATCAAAGTTGAAATATTGAATAGCGCATTTTTACCCAAGTTTAATGTACGATTTCTGACCATTTTTGTCTAACATTACAATCATTATTTTACTTTACGGTACTCAGAGAAAGCAATGATGTGACGAGATATCTCAACTAGTCATTAGCTAATGAAGACTAATATAGGGTTATGTGTTGACGTCTTTACTGCCTTATATGTGGGAAATTCATACCATAAAATTAAAATGGAAGATCCATCTCAGTACCGGACAGAACCTCAAAAAATGCCAAAGTCCAATCGGCTTGGGTAGTCCATACACTTACACTCAAGCCAAAGATGTGGTAAACATAAGGCTAATCGTGATTTTTGGCCATGAGTCCACAAATTCCTGGAGCCAAAGCAGGACATGACCCATTGTGACCAAATAGGGCTTCCTAAACCAACTGTCTAGGCCACCACTTTTCGCAAAAATATACGTAGAACTTACTACCTGTCTAATATTCTACAGGTCCTCCTCAATGCACTAAAGTAGTTATGAACCAAAGATTAATTGACTCATCAAGATTTCTGAAAGTGTATTCTGGTATCTGGTGCCAAAATGTAAGCAGGAGATCTCTAGCTTTTCCATGGATCAGTCTTGTTTTTCTTGCACATGCCACATATGCTCGAATATATTGCGATTTGGGGGATTTGGAGGCTAAATTATCACCTTAAACCCCTTCCTCAACGCTTTCATGAACAGTTTTTACAGTGAGGCAAGAGCATTATCTGGCTGAAAGAGGCTACAGCCATTAGGAAGCACCATGGCTCTGTGGGAAGGTATTGTACTTGGTCTACACAATGAATAGGTATGTCCTATGTGTGATGTCTTCGTGAATGCCAGGACCCAAGGTTTCTGAGCAGAATATTGCCTAAAGCTTCACACTGGATCCTCTGGCTTGACTTCTTCCCGTAGTGCAACTTGGTGGCATCTTTTACCGAGGTAAGCAACGCACATGTATCTGACTGTCCATATCATGTAAAATGTGATTTATCATACTTCTATTCCTCCATGATCCAGTTCTGATGCTCATCTGTCCATCGTTGGTTCTTTCAGTGGTTGTCAGGGTTTAAAATGATCTGATACAATTTGTGGGAATTCTGACCAGATGGCCTAACTGGTTCTATGCAAAACCCTTGGCCTCATTTACCCTGTCACTATTTCACAGATTGTCTTTCCTTTGGCCACTTGTATTAGGTACCAGCTGCTGCATATCAGGAACATCGTCATTGAGCTGTTGGTTCATTGAAAAACATTTTAAAGGGAATCTATCAGCAAAATTTCACCCCTCAAATTTTTTATATGTGCATGTTTCAAAAATAAGTCCAGCAATACCTTTATATGGCCAACTTGTTCCTCTGATACTAAGAAATCAATGCCTAAATTATTTTGCAAATGAGGCTGAAGGGTTATGATAGCGCTGAAGCCTCTGTCACTCCAGCTCTATTCATTGTCCAGCGCCTCCTCCTTCTCCTGCTTGACTGATAACCGCTATCAGGCTGACTTCAGGCAAAATAGCTGTCAGTTAAGTGGGAGGAGGTGATCCTGGGCATCGAATAGAGCTGGAGTGACAGAGGCTTCAGATCTATCATAATCCCTCAGCCTCATTTACACATCAATTCAAACACTGATATCTCAGTGACAAACAAACGGATTGAACATGTAAAGTTATTGCTAAACTTGTCTTGAAAAAGTTACATGAGCATATAAATCGTGAGGTGTGTGTTAACGAGATTTCAGAAATCTTATTCATTTTGCATGAAAAAAAAAACGGGAAAAATAACGCAACAAAAACACAGCATGTGAACAAGCCCTTATTGTTATGGCTGATACTGTGTATTATATGTATATTATTTGTATTATCAGCTTTATACTGATCTAGATGACATAATCACTTCTGTAAAATGATCTAGTGCACAGATAAAGAAGACGAAGAAGAAGAGTAAGAAAATGGAGAAGGTTTCCTGTTAGCAGCTATTCTTGTATTCTTGTGAAATTGAGAAGCTCATTGTATCATCTACTTGACCCCGTCCTCCGGTTATTTTTACTGTCTCGCGTGCTTTTCATTGTCTGATGCAGAAGCGCAGGGATCTGTGACCATCAGAGTAAAGTAGTCTTTCACTGCTAGAGTAGAAATGACAAAGGACAGATAGATAGATGATGAAGCTTCCATCAAACTTTCCTCTTTATTGTTTCAATAATTCAATCCTGAGACAAAGAAGAACAGAAAACGCCAATCATATCCGACTGGAAGATCCTTATTTTATGATATCAGATAACGAGTTGTTGTGCGGGTAACTTTAAGTCTATAGGAACATATTTCACAGTTCATATCGCACGCCAATGATTTCCAGACACATTATGTAATAGGAATAATTGGCAGGGAATGCAATGTTTTATGCGCATGGACTCGAATAACCTTGGAGTTATATAGTTCAACAATACTGCACCCAAAGAAGTCTGAACATCTCTGTGTCTACTAATTCAAGGTGGACACACATGTATCCACCTTTACCTTTGCTCAAATTTGGTTAAAGACCCCCAACAAATTCAATACAATGTCTCAACATGCTAGGAGAATCCTTCATAAACTGAAATAGACATCACAAATAGGGATGATAGGATCAACGGAAGTTCAGGTTCTGGTTCGGGATGATAGGACCAATGGAAGTCCAGTTTCTGGTTCGAGATGATAGGACCAATGGAAGTTCAGGTTCTGGTTCGAGATGATAGGACCAATGGAAGTTCAGGTTCTGGTTCCAGATGATAGGACCAATGGAAGTTCAGGTTCTGGTTCGGGATGATAGGACCAATGGAAGTTCAGGTTCTGGTTTGGGATGATAGGACCAGGGTTGGACTGGCCCACCAGAGTACCGGAGAATCCTCCGGTGGGCCCTGGCTTCTTCTTTAGGAGAATTCATAGTGCAAACCTTGAAGCTGCTATAGGTGTCTTGAGTGGGGGAGAAAGGTGGGCCCTCAGAATCAAATCCTCTGGTGGACCCAATGTTCTTCAGTATGACACTGGATAAGACCAATGGAAGTTCAGGTTCTGGTTCGGGATGATAGAACCAATGGAAGTTCAGGTTCTGGTTCGGGATGATAGGACCAATGGAAGTTCAGGTTCTGGTTTGGGATGATAGGACCAATGGAAGTTCAGGTTCTGATTCGGGATGATAGGACCAATGGAAGTTCAGGTTCTGGTTCGGGATGATAGGACCAATGGAAGTTCAGGTTCTGGTTCGGGATGATAAGACCAATGGAACTTCAGGTTCTGGTTCGGGATGATAGGACCAATGGAAATTCAGGTTCGGGTTCGGGATGATAGGACCAATGGAAGTTCAGGTGTTGGTTTCAGACCCAAACTTTAGTCTAAAGCACGGCTCGGGTACCGAACTTGAACCAGAACCCGAAACCCATTAAAAACAATGGAGACCCGAACTTTGGATCCTGAGAAAAATTCTCTCTCTCTCTCACTTCCCTTGAAACTACAAACTTTGCAATGGACTTCAGGGAGAAATCCGTATTCGGCGTTTAGCACCGGACATTTACTGTCAGGTACGAACCCAGAACTTTTAAGTTCAGGTTCGCTCATCTCTAATCACAATGACTAGGAGGTGACAAATAGACACATATAGAATAAACAACTCCTGACAAAGTATCACAAAATGAAACGTTTTAAAAATATAAATAATGAATATGAGGCACTCACCCATGTAAAAAACTTCAGCAAACTTTATTCCAAACAAGGAAAATGACAGCATTGTAGTACGTAGAACAATACAGAACACGGACTAACAGAGTATTGTAAAATCAAATTTTGTTCAAAACTGGTCATCTCACGCTACTCATCTTGGGATATGTTGAGCTAAGTGGAAATTAAGGAAGGATATAGCTATACCATGTATTATATGTCACCAAAAAGGAACATGATGTAGGGCCAGATATCCTGATTCCAATTGGTCTACACGCTGTCATTTTTACATAATTACTGTTTTCTCTGCTGCAGATCTACCAGTTCTCTGAATGCTGAGCTCTGTATAACCGCGCCCAAGTCACTGATTGGCAGCTTTCTGTGTACACTGTGCATAGGCAGAAAGCTGCCATTCAGTGAAATATGGAGGATTACATGGCCGCAGGTTTAATAGTCCTCTAGTGATAATCCCCTGCTGATAAAATAGTGATTTTATCAAAACTGTAACAAGCAGCCAAGTAAGTGACACATCGCTGGATTCAGGGTCTCTGACTCAATATTATGCTGAAAGAAACCCTAGTGACAGATTCCCTTTAATTAGCGCAGCATATTTTAATTACAGATCCTCTTACTATTATATTCCCGAAGGAGAAGAATGGATGAAGACCACATTGGTCCAATGTTGACTTTGAGTTGTTGGCGAAGACCAGCACTGAACCGGACTCACCCCTTGCCCAACTTCCTTCCTTCTTTCTTTCCCCTGGACTCCATCATTTCTGATCTGACCCAATGTGCCAATGTGCAATGACTATTTTTTTGGGGGGGATGGAGGGAGCCTTGGAAGACCTCATAATCTTTATGTACATCTTATTCTATTATGTTTTTTTCCAAAGAGACCCAACCATTCAAGTCTATGAGAGTGAGAACTAAAAAGCGGCGGCCATAATAAAGTCTCACGCATGATATCCATTTTTCGTGTGAATACGTCGTATCTCAGTTAGTTACCGAAGACCATAACCAAAAAAAAAAAAATTACATGACAATTTTCGCTCTGCCATATCTGTACATATATATATCCGGCATCCTACGCATCTCTCGTTATACAGCTACTATATATATTTATGTGGCAGTAAGCCTTTGAGGATGAAAAGGATGCAGAGTAGGGTCTGGCAGGTACTTTATAAGTGTTTCTTGTTCTTGAAGCACAGTATTCACGGTTCCATACTATTTATATAACTGACTTTTATTGCTATCTGGAGAAAAAAAATACCACATTTTATTCCAACCTGTTATTTCTCTAGCAGTAGGAAGCTGAGTGATTGACAAGGCAATTACTGGCGCAAAGCTGCTGCTCCGGTAAACGACATTTAAAACAGAATTTCAATATTTTGATGTACAGTAGTTGTTGGTTATAGAACTGGTTTTCTATCGTAGACTGTAAAAGTCTCGGGGAAAAAAAAAATAGATAAGGCTTCTTACTCGACGCCTAACTTCCCCCACCCCCCAAAGGTGACTTTAAATGACTGCAAATTTTGTCTTGGAGCTTTCTCTGCAGTCTTCTCATCATAACTGTCCAATGCCGGTACACTTACTTACAATGCTTAGGCTGAATCATAGCTATTTATACCGCCGCGCGTATAGATTGTCTTCCCACGTACAACGATGCGCCGCTCCATATTTATTCCTATTGCTCTCCGTACAGTAGGGAATTGGATGCTCGTCGGAAATCAGAGTAAATAAATTCTAAATACGGGCTGCGGTCGATATTAATGAAATTTCATATGAAATGTGAGTTCATAAGGGGGAAGAGTGTGCAAATAGTCCTCTTTCTATAGCCCATCGTTTTATCAATACTTCATTTATTGCTTGGATAACCTCATAGATACTTCCTATAGGCTGCAGATATCAAATGTAACACGAGTTTTGAAAATAGAAATTAAAGTTCTGGCAGGCAAGAAAAGAAAACGAAAAAAAGGAACAATTTAACGACAAAATCTCAAGAAACATATTGCAGTTTTATTACAAGTTCTCGCAATCATGCCATGATCAAGCATCATCTCCGTATGTTCGCGGCACGGCCGGACTGGCCGTCTGGCAATTCTGGCAAATGGCAGAAGGGCCTGTCTGATCGTGGGCCGCCTTGTCTGCTACGTTGTTAACAGAATCTGTGTTCTCAAGACGCCCATACTGTTAAAGGTTGTGACGGAGCACAAGGTCGCTGACTCCGTCACTTACCCCAGCAGGCCACGGGTATCATTAGAAATATTGGTCTTGTAATAAATCTTCCTTTCCTCCATCCAGGGTAATATTAGTAATAAATCACATCTGGTTTTTGGGGACGGGGACAACATGGACCTGTGTGATTTCAAATGCCAGGGCTAAATTTCAGCCCCAGTCCATACCTGGTTCGCGGGGTATATTTTGCTCTAACGGACCACTTTGCATTATCATTTACTCTTATATTGACCCTGGGATGTCAAGTTTCTCAAAGTATTAGCCTTACGAAGTCTGTGTTCCTGGGGAGAATAAGAAATCAAAATGGATCACCCTTCCTGGAGTTTGTCTAGGTCGGTACGACCTGTAGCACCAGATTATGGACTGTGAAGGCCCCTCGACAGATTTTTGGTAAAGATGGGAAAGACATCATTTCTTTCTATAATGGAGATAACTGAAGAGTAATACTGCCCCAATAGTACCTTAATAGCACCATGAAACAGTGCCCATACAATGCTGCCATAGACGACATAAATAATACTGCCATGCAGTGAACAACAACAGTGCCATAAAGTAACTACTGTATCAAGAGCTGAAAAAAAATGATGCAAATGCGTAACCACAGTTGGCACGATGACATAAGCTCTGTCCATGAAAGTTATGGCGGGTGCACTGTGGAGGAGACTTTGAATAGGTGCAAGCTCCATGTCAATTGCCCAATTGGTTATGCTATAATCTAGATCTAAGAATGTCCATTCAGTGGCAGTAGGAACTGGTTGTTTGTCCTGTTATACTTGTAGAGTAAAATGTCCTACATGAGACTTTACTATTTGTGGGATAGGGAAATAGGGAAAACTAGAGCTATCTACATACCGACCTGCTAAGATCCATGTAGAAGCTCTAGGGATTGCTTTCGATTATATGGAACATCATAATGGCCATATTATTGTAATGCAAAATGTAACAATATTCTGCCTTTCAATGTTATTTTGCAAAGTTTTTTATGGCCAGCTGGTAGCGCTCCTGTTGTAGGGCTGATGATTCTACATTATCCTAGGTATTGAGCCTCCAGTTGATGCCATTCCATGAAAGGCAAGTCATGCACAAAGTCTTCTCCACAGAGATCCTTGTGATTAGCAAAGAACGAAGGGTGATGGGACAATGTGCATTGTCTTGGCATTCTGATGGCTGGGACAAATAAAAAGAACATCACAGTTGGACGAATAGAAGTAACAAGTCAAAGAGAAAGACCAGCAACTCGATGGCATGATACTTTCAATACAATGGTGGAGAAGTCCCTGGTGGACCTATCTAGCCTTGTACAAGATCGACCTTTCTACAGAAAGTTCATCCACCAAGTCGCCATGGCTCGAGTTAGAGCCGAAGACCATTTATAAAAAATATATGGTTCTTACCTAGACATAGTTACTTATGTGGCACCCCTCACTAGAGCTGGGTCTTAATTATAAGGCAAAAAAGAAAAAAAAGAGAGAAGCTTCATGGACAGCGCATGCTAGAGAATGCTAGAGAAGAGCATGACATACAGTAGGTGCAAAAGCAGTGGTTTGAGCCGTGAGAGACAGTAGAGAGAAAGTAAGTTTCTCCAGTGTTGGGTCATTGGTATATGAGTCCTTGAAGAACTGTGTAAAAACTATTATAGCAGAGTGCTGTCCTTAGATTAAGAAGGGGTAGTGGAGGAAACAGATGGGCAACCAACCATATTATCTTCTCAAGCCCCGATAGCCATTGTTTGGGAGATGACAAGAGAAACGATTTCACCTTAAGAACTTGAACCGGCCTTGGCGCAGTGCAATTGTCCCGATGAAGTGCCATGGTTAAGTGAACTGATGTTATGCCTAAGTTTTGCATTTAACAAGAGGACCATCAAGCTTTGCACCTCATATGAACTGCAACCACCAAGAGCCTTACCTCCTCGAGAGAAAATAAACAATTTACTGTTACATCATCTACCTTTGAATGTGGCATTTCTGTAAACACTAGCCAGACAGCACACATTTCACCCATCGTAATCTCACACAGAGACAGTGATCATTCAGATGATCATTCAGAAATGGATATAAGAGAAATTTGAAAACCCATTTCACAGTTTTATACATAAATCTCCCTCTGGTTTCCCTTGCCCTTTAAAACTTGACTTCTACGCTTGATGTAACCTTGGATAAAGCAAATGTATAATATCTCAACAAAACCTAGAAAAAAAAGTATGTTGCACATCAATCAATTTGTTAACCAAAAGTTCTGTATTGGCTAACACTCCTGTATTTTACAAATGTTACTCCGCACTAATAAGTCTAAGGCACAGGGAGCAATCAAGATTCTGCAATGCACAAGCACAAAAAATGCTGAGGTTTTGTAAAAGCCAAAAGAAAAATTGATTTCCCCCCAAAGTTCTAATTAACCTTTTGTTGTAGGGGAGAACAGAGAAAACTGAAATTGTCCCTATAGGCAAAATAGTTTCCTCCCACTGTCACTGACTAACATGTTCTCCATCAATTTAAAAGCTAATAAGAGATTGATTCACAGGGATTCCCAAATGCTACAGTAGTTCTACACAGAAATTATCTTCAGTAAGCCACAATGCCGTCTCAGGTAATTAGATTCCAACCTACATTGCTAAACTGTACTTTCCAACTGGGTTTTGTCATAAGAAAACCCATAAGACTTGACACTGAAACCCAAAAAGAAACAGTAGAAAACAGATTTCCACACTAAGATGTTACATTTGGAAAACCAAGGTCGTAACGTATTGAATTTAGCAGTTGGGAATATACGGGAATGCAACGTAAACAATACAGAGAACTCATTGTAAAATATGAAGGAAATATAACATAAGCTGGATATTTGTAGGAGATCCCAGATGGACGTTTCCTGAACTGGTGGTGTACTGGTTAGCACTGCAGCCTTGCAGCACTGAGGTCCTGGGTTCAAATCCCACCAAAGATAACGTTTGCATGGGTTTCCTCTGTTTTTTCCCTTCTCTAAAAACATACTGATATGGAATTTAGATTGTGAGAACTAATAGGGACAGCGCTGATTATGTCTGTGGAATTAATGGCGCTATATAAGCGAGTAAAATAAATTGTTGTTGGTAGTGAGGTTTGATGATCTGGATGACAATGCCAAAAGCTAAAATGACAATCAATCTTTTCCTAGAACTGTCATCTTGATCTAAATTAGGGTCCATTGACGGGGTACACCTACACCATTTAGCACAAAAGACTTTTCAAGTTTTGTCAATGACTTCACTCAAAAGGTATCAAAACAATCCAACTCTGATATCTCCCTTTAGAGAGAGAGAAATATACAGACCCCTAGTCGAAGTAGGGTCGAAACGCGTGTCGGGGTCTGAGATGGAGGCCGATATGGTGACACAGTCTTTTATTTTTTTGGGGGGTATGTATGATTATAATGTATCTTTATTTTTCCACTATTGATTCTATTTTTTGCTCGTTACATTGCGCCAAATCTCTATATATCTAACTTGTAGAACTGCATGTTAATTAGCTTTGTCTATACATACCTGTTATCATTACTCCTTGGTAGTATTCTGCCATCTGGTAGCTACCATTGGTATTATAATCTTATTTTCAGTATTTTGTGTCTCTCATCAGCCTCCCTTTGCTTTTATTGTTCCTTGTTTTTACCATCCACTTTTACATTTTATTTTTATTGTGTAGTTGTGTAGTTCAATAAAGTATTTATTGTGTAAATACATTTGTCTGATCTTTTT
>VIAB01000048.1:333047-343829 GCA_009801035.1 Oophaga pumilio
TTTTTGCCTGCACTCCTCAGCTACCGAATCATAACAGGAATCCCCATATGTATTGAGGTTGTCAAGCAGCCGCAAATCATCCAGATGTGCCGACAGAAACTAAATCTCCGAGCACGCCCAAATACTTGGAGATCACCTGAGCATGCTCTGGAAAACCTGAGCAACGAGCATACTCGCTCATCACTAGTCATTACCATAGTAAGGAGAATATAACTATCCTAAGCCTTTCTCCTCCTGGACTGATATTTCATTCTCAAATGTTTCAATTCACGTGTAAAATCTGTCTTCAGTGAATACAGATTTTTACATTACTGAGATATATATTACAAAGTTTTTTATTTTCACATGTACAGACTATTTATTCAAACAATTAATACGCTTCTTATGCTTTAAAGTCATATAGAAAATTAGCTGATCGAATTACTTCTAAATATCTCTTACCCTCAAAAACGATGGCTCCGATCGGTGAATTATGTCTGTTCCCATTCAACTAAAATTTACTAGAATGGAATTCCAAATTCTACTTTTTTTCTCTTCTCTTTCTATTTTATTTATCATTTTATCATTGTACAAAGTGTGTGAAACATCTAAAAGCGAAACAGCACAATCTCTTTAAGGGAAATGAAATAGAACAGATTTGTACTACGGCGAAAGGACTGCACAGTACAATAGCATTAATATTAACACAAGCTTTGGATGAACTGCGGCTTCCTCTTTATCAAACTGTGCTCAATAATTAAAGCTTTGGAATAATTTTGCATCTTGTGTGTGTTGTAAGGAGGCATGCCGCACTTTAGGTACTTGTCTGGATACTCTTAAAATACAATCCACGTCTGCTTTCTGCTTAACTCTCCTTCTCTAAGGACCCAATTAATTGCAGCTTCTTCTTGCCCTTTACACCAAGTTTGTTCTCCGAAAACTGAAATGGAAATTTGAAAGTGGTTGGTTCAGCCGTCCAACTGTTTCCTAAACACAATGGCTTGTTGGTGTACATAGACATGTATAATACATGCATGCCAGTGCAGACTAGAGGAAGCCAATTTACTTTTAGACAAGACACATTTCAAAGAAATACTTTAGCTTTCTGTCTCTACAATTTGACATGCTACATGTGAATTCTCACAGCTTCGAGCAGTGCACAAACTTCAAGGAACTGATGTGTCTAACTTTTGTCTACTGTGATTTACATTAAGGTAAGTAAATGGCCATGATTACAAAGTTAAAGAAGCGCTCCCATGAAAGTTATTATCCTCTTAATACACTGCAGTCATCATATTTTATAATACAGTGTACTATTACAATTGCTCATCCATAATTCTAAATTACTGCAAAGTCCCTGACAGCCCAGCTCCACCTCATGTTCAACTCCTGTCCCAGATGCTCTGCTCCTCCACCATTTCAGGAACTTTACAGTGATGTTGAATTGTAGTTCTAATGATGACTCACGCAGGGAAAAGAGACCTCCTGTTTTTTTTTATTAGAGTTTAAAAGGATTCAGCTAGTTTGTTTTACTCATGTGAGGTCAAAGACCTAATGGAAAAGAGAAGAATTCACTGGGTAGAAGGGCAAAATGAGCAATTGTAAGTATAAAGTGCAATATAATATGATGATTGCAATATATTAAGATGATAAAAACTTAGATGTGAGTGCTTATTTAAGGTGTGCCTTATGTGTCCTTACATTAAGCCCACAAGTTTGTGCTGATCCATTTTAGATTTGTCATGTACTTACTGTACCTAGGATTACTATCTTGTTTTTTGACCTGGCTTTGCCTGCCGAGACTAAGCACCATTTGACCCATCCTTTGCGTTATTGTTCTTCATGCCTCTCTGAATTCTGACCCTGCTTTCCTTGACTTTGCCCTTGAACCTTAATTTAGTAATTGTTTAGTTATTCTTCCATCCTGACACTGGCTTGGTGGGTTACTCCTTTCCACCCATGCAGACAGTCAGCACCCACTGTGCTGCCACAACATTGGAGCCCTCACAGTAAAATCTGGGTCCCCATAAAAGGGTTAAAGGGTGAAAACCAGGCAGTAGCTGGTATATATTCTGCCAAGGTGTCCTCATAGAATAAAAGAATCATAGAATGCTAGAGTTGGAAGGGACTTCTGGGTCATCATGTCCAAATTCCTGCTCAATGCAGGATTCACTAAACCATCTCAGACAGATGTCTGTCCAGCCTCTGCTTGAAGACTTCCATTGAAGGAGAACTCACCACCTCGCGTGGCAGCCTGTTCCACTCATTGATCACCCTCATGGTCAAAAAATTTTCAACACCACCATTTTATGCTATGCAGAATATTGCATCAGCCACAGAAGGCTGATATGACATTAGGTGCTACCATGTGGTCTTTCCCATGGCGCCTTACAGCTATCTCATCACATCAAACAGCGCAGCCAACCAGAAGGGACTCCAATAGTTTGTATAAAAGCCTAGGCATGGAATGCAGCTGGGATTTTATGGTGATTTAGAATATAGAGAGAATGTCAGACCTCATAGCTCAGCAATATAGATAGGAAGAGAAATCCCTAGATCTTTAGACGAATGCTCCATACATTCAAGTGTTGTACAACTGCAGCACTGAAGAAGATGATGGTAGTAGTCTGGAAATAACACAGAGATTTAATTGATAGGGAGATATAGAGGGTAGGAGAGTTGACAAACTCAGTCTGATTGATTGGTGATATCTGTTCTGCCACATTTAAATTACAATTAAACCTTTTTTAATTCATTCTTAATGTACTAGAAAGCACCAGCAAGCCAGAACAGTTTTTGTTTACAGAGACACTGTGCATGCTAGTCATAAGCAACTGTCCTAACCTTTTGCAATTCTTGCTGCAATCCTTTCTTTAAAGGAGAGAATAATTGTTTTTTAATAGTAAAAAAGAAAATTCCAAAATTAGAAGAAAAAAATTGCACAGTTGTTTTACTAGCTAAATTTTACATCTGTACATGCAACACCAATAAATTACCTTGTTGCAGGTGCTGGCTTTTGGGTATATACCTACCTAGTATTTTTAGTCATAGAATTTTCTGGAAGAGGGTTGATATTTATAAAAATAGAAGGCAAATTGTAGATATTGAACTGTACATATCTGTATTTGCACACTTGTTTTACCAGTAAAAATGTGACAACCATACATGCCACACCTATAGTGTAACCTACTGCCTACTGCCACATTTTGCTTTCTATATGTGTACCTACCTAGCATTCCTTATTATCCCCTTTTTGGCAATGGTTGAATAATTGGGGTTGAAAAGAATGTCAAAAGTTAATTTTAGTGTTGTACAAAATGTGTGGTAAAAGAAAAAATGGCAATGGCAATTAATGGAATAATGTAAAAGAAAAAGAAACTAAAGCTTGGCTAAGAATTTGGGAACCACTTGCAGAAACTGAATAACCACTACTAGCCCAAACTGTCTGGCAGTAGTACTACACCTATTGGCTTCTTTTGCCTCCACAAAGCATATTGGTGGGGAGGAAGCAGAGATAATTATGGAATATATCAGACATCACTCATCTCAGTAACATCAGTATGATGTTACCTCTGACAGCGACACCTTCAGTTCACATATGACTAAGAGGTAGAGTGGAGCAAATACATTTGATTGGACTCTAATTCTTAAAGATGATCAAAAGGTTAAACAAATAAAACAAATCGTTAAACTCACTACTCACCACTCCAGGTGGCGGTGAGTAGCAGAGGGGCTGGAGAGCTGAGTGGAGGCTGAGTATTTATTTGTTACATATTGTGTTTATTATGCTCTGAAGTATGGAGAGACCCCAGAGCATAATAAGGGACAATAAATGTGAGTTTCCTGGTAGAAACTACGCAAACATGTGAATTTGAATTTTGAATGATCCTCTCATTTCTACTAAGAGGGATAATTTTTGATCCATGATAATAAATAATAATAATAATAATCCATGTTTAAAAAAAAAAAGTTTTGTCAGTACACTGTGTTTTAAACATGTTGCTGAATATTACCAATTACCATCTTTTTCTATAGTGAGGTCACCTTGACATTATCTAGGGCAGCGATGGCGATCCTATGGCATGTGTGCCAGAGGTAGCACTCAGAGCCCTCTCTGTTGCCCCAGCACTATGACTTTTTCTAGTCGGCAGTTCTGAGTCGGCAGTCAAGTTGACAACCGGCTCACATATGGTGCAGAGTGCTTTCTCCCAGCAATCAATTGCGCTTGCATCTTTCAGACACGAGTTTAATTGAAGCTCTGACCCGAGTTCAGGGAGACATTAGCAGCATGATCAGGTCATGTGATCATGCTGCTGATGTCACTCGCGGGGTCATGTAGACTTCTGGGAGCTCTGCTTTATGAGGCGGGAGCAGAAATTATAATTGCAGAGAGGCAATGATGCATGTTAAGGGGAAAAATCTGCACCAAAAATGCATGTAAAAAACGAGTCAAAAAATGCATTTATTTTAGGCTGCATTTTTCCATCCAAGAAATGCAGAAATGGTGAAGAAAAACCAAAATTTGTTTTTGCACCAAATACTTAACATACCATTGTACACCTCTTTTCTGGGCAATTGGAAGGTTTGCAGTATTGTAATCAATTTGCTGTAATTTTAAATTTTGGGGAAAATTTCACCAAAATTTGACGAACCTTCCAACTTCGAATTTCAAATCATTTATCATCTCTAATTATAAATAGAGTGGCCACAGACATCTAAAATGTGATTATTCATTTCCATGTTTATGCGAAGGGAAAAAATAATTTGGTAAATGAACAAAAATTACCATTTGACATTGTTTTTACTCTGTTTTTCTTTTACATTTCCTTTCGCTTTATTGTTTGACATTAGTTTTCGTAATGTATTTAATACAAGCTCAATGTAACATTATTGAAAGAGATGCTCTCTCTATCCCTGCAGCAACATTGCGATAATTGTGCTCCGAGGGGTTGTCACTTCCCTTCTTCCCGAGAGCAAATTTCTCCTAAATGTCGCTACAATGGTATAGGGAAATACTCTGCCATGAATATGTTTAACAGTTTGACGGTCATAGTAATTTATGAATCGATGGGAAAATGAACTTTACTAAACAGAGTTCAATGTGAAGCCTTTACACAATGTGGATATATTCCTAAATTAATCAGCATGACAGTGTCGTTAATCTGTGATACAAGAACATCACATGTGTTTTAGAGCCCAACCTCCAATAATTTTATGTCAATGAAAACTTATCAAACCCACGTGAGCCTCAAATTTTTGAAGGATGACCACACACTGGACTGCAAAATTGTGGATTTTGTAACTAACTGTCTACTGCTGATACTTTACTTTATTACTGCGTCTTCAGTTACCCAACTACACTCAGGATGGAGCATGCTCAACACATCTGAACACATTTCCAGGATTAAGGGTAACAATCTTGGCCAATCACAGAGCCCGTTGACTGGCCAATCAAAGAACCAGTCAATAGCGTGGTACATTATGTGGTCAATCAAGGTGCTCTATTTAAACTTATTAGTTTGTAATACAATGTCCTCTATTGTATCATTATATTAACCTGGCGCTTGTAATTGATTGATATACTATTGTCCCTTGACCATAATCTGAATTAGGTCGGGGTCACACTTGCGATACCGGCACTCGGACCGGAGTGTTCAGCTCCATAGAGATACATGTAGCCGCAGCACACTCCGGTCCTGAGCGCCGGCAGCAGTGTCGGGTATTGAGATGCAAGACTCGTGCGACTTTCTCGCAAGTGTGACCCCAGCCTTTCCCAAATGTCCATTCTATTTTGGTCAAGGACTGTCTGACTACTTTCTCTCTGCTCTGATATCTTCTCCTAAACTCAGCTATCTCTGAGCAGATTCTTTTTTTATCTGATTCTCTGGTTCTCACTCCTGTTTGTTTTTTTTCTCCATTTTGTTTTGGTTTTTCCCTTGGTTTGCTCCATCACTCAGCGGTTAGTCTTAAAAGTGTTGTCTGACCTTAAGATTCAAGTCTGCAGTCACTCTATGTGCTGCCGCTCGGCGCGGGCGGTCACATGACCGAAAAGTATATGATTTGCATATTTCCAGTCACATTCCGACTAGACGTTTCCAGCCTCGCTCGATACACTTGCACTGAGCGAGGCAGGACACGTCTAGTCGGCCTGTGACCGCATTTATGTAAATCGTATACTTGCAATCACGACTGCTCCCTGCACCATCACCGGAGGATCCTCACAGTGCGCAGTGCACAAGATGTGAGGATTCACAAGTCTACTGTGACATAGTCTGACTTCAGACTTATATCCTAGCGCCAGACAGGCCCCTTCAAGAGGCAACAAGGGAGTTCATGTATTTACAATATCACAGTATAGGGATCAAATGGTGATGACTTGAGCATAGTCCAAGTCTGACCGGGAAAGCTCGTATTGAGCTGAAGGATTGCTACAGAATGTCAGTTTGTTTCTTGAATTCATTTTTAAAGCAATATATTAAAAACTGGTAAATTTATAAAGTTTTACAAATTTGAATACAAGGAAAACAGCTTGTATACAAACCTTCCACCTGAGGTTTACAGAAACTGTCATGTAAACTAATGAGATATCTCTATTTCACAAATGAAAAGAAAAAAAATCCCAGGCAGCTGTCCCTTGTCATGTTGCCACAATCCATCAGTTTCCTCTAGATTACATTCCATAAATGTTGCATGAAATGTCCTCTAGTTACACACAGATTACGCGTGATGAAGGGAAAATATTGATTAAATGTGCTAAAACTGGATCGGAAAATGACAGAAAAAAATAGTTTCAGGGCATGTGAATCTGGTATAATTTATATACTTAGGGGTCATGCTAATGGTTTTACGGTGGTACTGGTTGTATCTCCAGATTTCCAGTTGACTTGTTCTTCTCGACTGACTCAGAGTAAGCTGTGTACATGAAGAATAACACTATTTCCAGCCATTACTTCATTTTTATCCCACACTTCTCACCAGTTTTCTCCTTTGTAAGATCTTTTGTTTTCAGTTGTCTCTGAGCTAGTGGGTGGGGATTTAGCTGCTATGATGGCTCCGAGGTTGACAACTTGACTTTGTATTTTTCTGAATAGCTTACCAAATAATTCAGTACAGACAATATTTTTTACAGACACACTGGAAAACCATAATAAATCATTACGATTGTGAGTCATACCTATCTACAGATTATAATTCTGATATGAAGACATTGTCTGCATTCATTCTAAATTGTAAAATGATAATTATAATAATTAAAATAAGCTAAACCCCCCAACCTCCTCCCCAGGAGGTGAGACAGGGATTAAAGTGAACCACCCAAAAACAAAAAAAGGAAGGAAAGACAGAACCTTAGGGGTTAAATCAACTAAACAACTAAAACTCAGCTTTCTCTGCTGCAATGCACCGCACAGCAGAGTAAGGCACCAGATCAGGGAAATAGCAGAAGTACCACTGCGCTCAGCAAGCTCCTGACTCCAGCTTGGTTGGTCTCCAATAAGCAGAAAAGTCACCAACAGTCAGCTGACAACTCCGGTGACCTTTTAAAGGATAGTGGGAATGGTCACCACCTTCCCCTGACAGTCAGCAGCAATGTAATTACACCAGCGGCCACCGGGGGAAAAGACTGACATTAACCCCCGATGGCCTGAAAGGAAAAAGGTTTTAATATGCAAAGCACAATCTGCCACAAATCCAAAAGTGGATCTTGACACTCTCACTGTGCTTTCCCCCTCTCCACAGACTTCAGTAGGCTGCTATAACCTGATTCCTCAGTGATTGGCATTCAGTCTCTTTTCTTGAGCAAGATGAATGTTATCAGTTTTTAGAATGAAAGTTGACTTCAGAAGGCAGGGGAAGGATGTGAATTGACTGATAAGTGGAGATAAAAAGCCTACTTTTTATACATTTCTTAGATTTGATTGTTCATTTGATTTATCCAAAGTTTGTTGAAAAGACAGTGACCATTCAAGCAATAAAACTGTCGTAGCCCATTATATCTCTAAAAGTGTGAATGATCTGCTCTTTTATGACAATGTCGTTGACAGGCACACTTTAATGTCTAAGGGGATATTTAGGCTACAACAAAAGAACCTTTATTACAGTAATTTGCCAGCAATAATATGAGAATATTATCCAAAAATTGAAATATTGGCTATTCTGTGAAAAACGGTTTAAAAATAAATGTCTTTGTTATGACTGAACTGGAAGCTCTCGGGCAGCAATGTGAAGTGTGTGACGGCGTCCCTCACCTCCTAGGAATCATTGATACTCATCATTTTACTTGGCGATTCTAATGTTGGCAGGCACCAGCCGTGAATACTACCTCTGCACCCTCGACAGCGGCGCCACTCTTAACAGAGGAAGTACACGGCCCTCCGCAAAGCCCCCGAACACTAATGTGAACTTAGCCTTAGCGCTGCAGCTATGTAGACTAAGCTCTTAAAATGCTCGTTAGTTTTAAATTGCATAATCATGATTTTCTTACGAGCACAAGGTGGATAAAAGATCATTTATCTTTTGAACATCTGGTAAAATATGAACTGAAATTACAATAGATCATATGAGATAATCAGGAGGACTAAGCTAAAGGCAGATATGGGATTTTGATGTATGTATTTTGCATCATATTGTTTCCTTTGGGAACGAAAGATCAGTACAAAAATATCAGGCAACAATAGTAGACTAATATTTTGCCACCATTTTAAGGTCTTACCGGAAATACTAATTCCACCCCAAAACTTCACTTGGCCGAGCCCCCAAAAACTAACACAGCCTCCAGCTCTGTGCATTTTACCAGTTTTTTTTTCTACATATCTCTTCCATATCCTAAATCAAGTATCCCCACCATCATCACATTATACAGCACTGTGTACTTACAATTGCTCATTTTGCCTTTCTACCCAGCTAATTCTTCTCTTTTCTTTTAGGTCTATAACATCACGTGAATAAAAACTGATGATGAATCCTTCTAAGCTCCACATAGAAACAGGAGGTCAATTTTCCCTCTATGAGTCATAAGTCACTGCAAAAATCAATTGCAGGGGGAGGAAGGAGCAGCTGGGTCAGGAGATGAAGGGGGGATGATAAATTCAGGGACAAGATATTTCCAGTTTCTACATAGAGCAGAGAAATGAGAAGCATTAAATGGGTAGAAAAGCAAAATGAGCAATTGTAAGTACATAGTGCTATATAATGTGATGACTGCAATATAGTAGGAGGATAAACACTTTAATGGGATGAGGAGTGCTTCTTTGGTTTTATACTGGAATTAAGTGACTAAAAATCCTAAAGCAAAAGCCTTAAGTCCTGTAGGTAGACGATCAATGAGGTCGCATTTGCATAAGATTTTGATGGACCTGATGCAGACAGAGTTACAGAAAACGTAGTTAAAGGAGCGTGATCTGAATGGTGACATATCGCAGTGGCATATACACAGACAGCTTTGAAGCCTTTTTGCAAACACTTCTCAACCTACAAAAGAAAGGTCGCTTGTTCTTGTTTAGAGGCGTCAGAATGACAGAATGAATGCATAATCTTTACCGTGTGGCAAATAAAATTGTTTCCATTTAATCTGTTTAAATTATGCATAAAGAACATGCGCCCTGTTTGGCAGCTTCCTCTTAGTTCTTTTTTCACTTTTCCTACTGCTGACATCGTTCTCTGCGGCACTGACCTGGAAATATTCTCAAATTCTAATACTTTCAAAAATAAAAGTACTGAGATGGACAATCCACAATAAATGTAACTAACATCTATCATCACACTTTTCTTTGTGGAGTTTTTGGGTGATAATGGTTCATCTTGTTGAGATCCGGGTGGAGTAGGGAGTCTTAAAGAGAACCAGTCGGCACGATTTTGCAAAGTAAAGACATGGTGGTACTGGCGCTGTAACGCTACCTTTAGTGCAGAAATTCACTTTTTTTTCTTCTTTAATCCCTTCACGACCTTGGATATATAGGTCCCTCCAAGGTCGTGTCCCTGCATTTGATACTGACTCTGGCACTGAGCTTGCATCTTTCCCTGCATATGACAGTTGATCTGCTGTGCCTCCAACAGCCACGGGTGGATCTGAGATCCATCTGCGGCTGTTAACCAGTTAAATGTCAATCACTGAAAGCGGAATTTAACACTCACCAGCCAAAAGCGCATCACAAATCCTGCCCATCGGTGCCCCCGTCACGTAATTGCCGGGCGCCGATGTGTTGTCATGACAGCCGGGAGTCTGCAGAAGACCCCTGTGCCTGTCACTGTGAATCTCCTAAGGATGCCAGCTTCATAGATCAGGATTTTTGCCACATGTAGCAGGGCTGAAGCACTGCTAGATATAGCGCAGGCGATTGGATGATCGCAGCTTCAAGTCTCCTAAGGAAGGAGACTATTGAAGCCAGTGAAAGGTTAAATTTTTTTCTATAAAAACATAAAAAAATAAAAAAACACAAAAGTTTAAATCACCCCCTTTTCAAAATTAAACTAATAAAAAATACACATATTTGATATCACTGAAGAGTCACCCGATCACAATTAAAAATAAATTAATCTGATTGGTAAACGTCGTAACAAGAGAAAGAAATCAAAAGTCCAGAATTACATTTTTTTTGGCCACCACAACATTGCAATAAAATGTAATAATGGATGATCAAAACATTGAATCTACCCAAAAGTAAGTATGAATAAAAACGTCAGCTTGGGGCGCAAAAAATAATCCCTCACCCAGCCCTTGATCCCGAAAAATAGAGGAGCTACGGGTCTTGTAATATGGCGACAAAAGTACCGTATATACTCATGTATAAGCCGACCAGTGTATAA
>VIAB01000048.1:345366-360178 GCA_009801035.1 Oophaga pumilio
TGTTGTTTTTGTCTAATAAACTTTAATATTTTTGATATTTGGCCATTTGTGAAGTTTCTCTTTTTGGTGTTTTTTTTTTCATTCTAAATACAGATACATAAGCATTCTATATTACCTGTGATGGGCATCGAATTAGTGTATTACGCCCTTGGTTAGGCTTCATTCACATGATTGTTGTCCCTGGAAAAAGAATTGCAGCACTCGGACCGATGTTATTCAATTGAGCTGCTCATATGAGTGGGGTTTTTTTTTTACGCAAACTGAATTTCCACATGAAAAGATTTGCAGCATGCACTACTGTTTTCTGCAATTCGGATGACACTCGCCTATTTAAGTTTATAGGTGCACAAAAAAATTGGAGCCCGTACAGATCAACCATATAGCATCCAATTTTTACAGCTACATTGCTAATACTAACAAATTAAACTGTATTTGCTCTTGTTCGTTTTATTAGCTGCTGATGTATAAAAACGGATGACGTACGGATGACAAATCATCTGTTTGGTCTGGATGAACTTTTTTAGATGCTCTTGTGAACTTAGCCTACGGGTTGGCTCAGAGGAGCGTATAACTTGGATGAGTGCTATCCGATAAAAAAAATGTTATTCAGTGAGGCAGCGCAGATCTGTGTTTTTTTTTCTCAGCTGTATTCGGAAAAATTCCAGCATGTTTTGATTTTACTTTGAAATCTGATGGATGCGAGAAAAAAATCGAATGCCGCATGGACCATCAGAGTGGCAACCGATTTTTACGGATACATGGCAATTCCGTAGAATGGGAAACCGTAACTGGTCCTGTAAATAATAACTGATGATTAAAAAAACAGACTGGATACAGATGACAAGTGAGAAAAAAAAAAATCGTCCCACTTTTCTGCATGAAAATTGGACTCATTTTTTATATGCTTGTGTGACCCCCAGCCTAAGACTTGTCCACTCGAGTACCAGAAGATCCTCCCGTGGGCTGAGGCTGACGCAATAATCGTTCTCAACGTTCAAGAAGAAGATAACCCAATTCTGAAGTAAATTTGGAGCTGACACTGGAGTCTACATGCTATAGGATTAAACCTTGAAGAACCTAAAAGACCCCACTGAAAAGTCCCGTGCGTGCCAAGAATCGAAGAATCCCCCATCTGACAATGATTGCATCTCACTTGGTCACCATGAAGTAAATCCTGACTTGGAGACGTTACTACGATACGATACGATACACTTTATTGATCCCGGGGGGAAATTACAGTATTACAGCAGCAATACAAACAGCAGTACATAAAATATTAGGACACAAATCTTGCACAGGTGTACCAACATTACATAATAAATAAAAGTGTGTAGTTCAGGTGTATATAAGACAATGTTAATTGACATTAGTACACCAGCCATCAGTCATTATTTTCTACCACCCTTAGGAAATTATTATACATCCCCATAGCAGTAGGTACAAACGATTTCCTGAATTTCTCCTTCTTGCACCTTAGTAGGATTAGACGGCTGCTGAATGTGCTCTTCTGATTCAAGAACAGCTCGTATAGTGGGTGTGTATTATTGTTCATTATAGAACTACACTTCTTCTGAATTCTATCCAGAATAGATGTCTGGAGATGTCTACTTATTCTGAGTTTTTTTTTTAAGGACGTTAACTTTAAGCAAAAGAGTAAGATTTAGAAAAGTTTATACATTATTTAGCCAACTTCAATTTCTATATCTTCTACTCGGAGAAACAGAAACGTCTGCATGCAGCGATAAGTGCAGTGTCCCCCATTGTTTTGTACTCTCATAAGTGACCTTTAGTGCCTGCTCCCGGTATTCCTATAACAAATGACATTAAATTCTCCACTAGGAAACTGTATTTTTATGCTGTGCTCATTTTGTGCCGGAACATTATATCAGATCATCTGAAGCTTAGAGAAAATATTTGTTTTAGTCCTTCGCTCCGTTTCTAAGATAATGTCAAACAATGAATAATTGGTACTAAATTATAAATGGAATTTTAAAGCCATCTAATTTTTCCCATTTTACCAAACCAACAGGCTTCTGCTTCAATATTTGAACATTACGAGTTTTGATGTCCTAGTTTTTCATAACATTGCACACTGAGAAATATATATCCAGATTTAATTTAAAGCAGAATTGCTTAAGAGAGTCATATACATGTAATGTATGTGTGTGTATATACAGTAGGAAAATAAGTATTTGTCACACTGACGATTTTGCAAGTTTTCCCACCTACAAAGAATGGAGAGGTCTGTAATTTTTATCGTAGGTACACTTCACCTGTGAGAGACAGAATCTAAGAAAACAGAAAATCACATTGTATGATTTTTGCATAATTAAATTGCATTTTATTGCATTAAATAAGTATTTGATCACCTACCAACCAGCAAGAATTCTGGCTCTCACAGACCTGATAGTTTTTCTTTATGAAGCCCTCCTACTCTGCACTCATTACCTGTATTAATTGCACCTGTTTGAGTTTGTTACCTGTATAAAAGACACCTGTCAACACACTCAATCACACTCCAACCTCTCCACCATGGCCAACACCAAAGAGCTATCTATCTAATGACACCAGGGACAAAATTGTAGACCTGCACAAGGCTGGGATAGGGTACAGGACAATAGGCAAGCAGGCAACAACTGTTGGCACAATTATTAGAAAATGGAAGAAACACAAGTTGACTGTCAATCTTTCTCAGTCTGAGGCTACATGCAAGGTCTTGCCTTGTGGGGTAATGATGATTGTGAGAAAGGTCAGGAATCAGCCCAGAACTACATGGGAGGACCTGGTCAATGACATGAAGTGTGCTGCGACCACAGTTTCAAACATCACCTTTACTAAGATACTACGTCGTCATGGATTAAAATCCTGCAGGGCACGCAAGGTCCCCCTGCTTATGTCGAGGCCCGTTTGAAGTTCACCAATGAGCATCTGAATGATCCACAGGAGGCATGAGAGTAGGTCACGTGGTCAGATGAGGCCAAAATAGAACTTTTTGGTATCAACTCCACTCGCTGTGTTTGGATGAAGAAGACGAATGAGTACAAACCCAAGAGCATCAACCCTACCGTGAAGCATGGTTGGGGAAACATCATACTTTTGGGGAGCTTCTCTGCAAAGGGAACAAGACGACTGTTTCTGGTCATGTATCGCAAGATTTTGGCCAAACTTTGGCCTACCTCCGATCATAGCTGTGGGCTCACGCTGTCATTTGAAAGCGTGGGAACCATGGCTGTCTGACCGGCGTTAATGATTTTACCGCCGATCAGAAGCAATGTTTGCCGCGCTGTCATGCAAATGACAACATGGCAAACACTGGTTGTTTGGGTCCCCCATTCAAGTGAATGGGGTCCGGGTTCGGGTTCAGTTCTAGGTACTGTTCTGGTACCCAAATCCAAACTTTTTCCAACTGTTCAGCCGATCTCTCCAGACTCGAACATCCAGTTGTCCGCCCATCTCTACTTTTAACACAAATCTAATTAATTTGGGGTTCAAAAGGCATAGAGGGGAGTGTATTGCACTCCCAGAGTAAGACTCAGAAATAGTAAATCCACACAATGGACATTGTCATGACAAATAAAGACTTCTACATTAGTAGCATCAATTCATTCTAAAGCAGAGTCTCCAATACGCTCTTTCTATTTCCTCGTTGTGCCATACAGTAGTCACAAAATATAGTATTATCACAGTTTGATTAAGCAATAGAACTCAACATATTCAGGTCAAGTGGTCTTTACAAGAAATGATGAACTGAAATGGCCACTTTTCATGCTTTCGCCATGATACAGGCTTAACAATTCACCCATATAAAGTCTTTTTTAATGTTCTCAACCAAGTGTTTCTAGCTGCTAATCCTGGCCCATAGGGAGGATCCATCCTCTATAAATACTAATTAGGATTGTTCATATGACTCTAGTAAAATACCGAAGGTGACTAGTGGTCAGCCGTTACTCATAACACATTATCTAGTTCCGTAGCAACAATGTCCCCAACGTGATAATGGGTTTGCTGAATAGTGAAGCGTTATAGTATTTGCCATACCCAACTAGAGTATTTGCAAATTTATTATTTGAGAGGTCAGATGCTTCTACAGCAACTTGCTTTGTACTGGGTAATAGTTCTGCAAAATTAGCCTTATGCCTTTCTGATTGTCTTGGTTGCTTGGTCTGACATACCGGATTGAGTAATCCACCTCCCGCCCCAACTAAATTCACTTTAATTAATCAAAAACTTTTTTCCAAAAGCTGACAGCACAGCAAATCTGTGCTCAATCGAGTCTGCAAGAGACGGACAGGCTGTCAGTTTCCTGCAAGGCTGTGACTAAACTTTTCTATTTCCTCTGAATAATTTCTATTCTGTAACAGCAAAATATAATATCTGGTATAAATGGTATATTGGTTGTCAAAGAAGCAAAAAATCAGGAAATATTTAGAAGAAATCCAGGTCTCCAAGACTCATTAACATTTTATATTACAGCTTAACTTGCCTAAGTGGTAAAAACAAGGGTTCAGAAAGTCCTATAGAAATTGAGCAATGTTAGGGCCGCCATTCAAGAAGTGACATTTCTGAACTCCAATGCAAAATCTGTAACATGACCCCTCAACTATCACACATCATTTATAGAGTTAATTAAAAAGATTTGAAGGACCTTGACTAGACTTCCATGTCGGTAAGCCTTGGCCACTGAACAAGGATCCTCCTACCTACCGGCATCCTCGATGCTTCTTTTCATTAGTAAGCCTGGCATGACATCATGCGTGCGGGTATGTAACCAGGTATGAGGAGGTTTTGGACTCCCTTGAGCTTCGGTGCCATAGGGCCACGGCCAACAGTTTTTAGAGGCAGATTCAGCCTGCAACCCTACCTAAAAAGTGCCAAAAAAAGTCCAAAGAAAATGAACATATGCAAAGTAATGTCAAAACAACTTGCTGTGCACAAGTTCCATCTTTTGTATAATAAATTCTTTTAACAGCTTGAGACTTTGAAAGCTGTCAAATGGTTAAAGGAAGTGACCAGTCCATACTTCTGGACACTTCTGCTACCTTATGTATGGAGCTTAACGCCATCGGCAAAGCTTACACAAAAGATGTCCAAGAAGACATCAGAAAAGACGCTTGAGGGAAAATACCACCGGGTTTTCCTAAAGCCTCTTCTTCAAAAACTATGCCGGTACGCCGGAGTCTAAAAGCATTGCATGGAATGCATGATACAATATGGACCTGCAAATACATTGGTGAATATTAAACCTTACATTTTACATATATAATTGTGTCTGTTATAGATTAGTGAAATGCAAGAAAGGTTTGGAGTTGTGTTTTTTCTATGTTTACAGCAACTAAAAGCCAGGGAGGACCCCGACCAGCACAGACATTCCGATCAGTGATGAACCGAGTTTCCTTTCTGTTGTCATATCGGTATATTTACTAGAATCTATCAGATTTGATGTTTTCCAGTTTTGTGTAGAATGTATGGAAAAAAAAGCATTTAACACTGATATTTTAAGGGATATGGCTAGCAAAACCATCATGATGTTGAGGTCAAGAGTAGTAAATCTTACTACGAATAAATTTTATTTTGATCTGGCATCAAAGGAAAAACAGATACATTCCAATGTTTCGACCAACAGTTGGGTCTTTATCAAGAACATCGGCATGGGATATTGCCAGTTATGGAAAGTGTTAGCGTGTCAGTAAGGAGCTGTATGTGGTCTAGATATAGCTCCTTGTCAACGTTCCAATACTCTCCATACCACACGCGAGTGTCCTTGATGAAGAATCCACCAGTTGGTCGGAACATTGGACGGTAATTGTTTTTCCTTTGGTGCCGGATCAAAATAAAATTTATTTGCAGTAAGATTTACTACTCTTGACTTCTTCGGTGCTGAGGTCTTCACTTCAGTATTGTAGGTCAACTGTCCTTTCCTCAAGCATGACTACTTACACAGCAGTGTTGTGGCTTTTCTTGGCATGTGATGTTGAAGTCAGCAGCGTCATCACAGTTTTTGGTCAACCCAAACATATTAGACTGTTCAAAATACAGCATAAAACCCGCGCATATGGTCAAAGAAAAATGTCTCTCTTACCAATTAGGATGACTTGCTGACTTGACCACCGGAGACATGCCATCTCTATAAAGGCTTTTTGTTTTGCTAAAGTTGACAATGTTGAAAATCACTCTCTAAAAGAAAGGGAAAAAAACATTAATTTTTGTGCACCCCAAACTTTCTTCAAGCTATAATCCCATGCAGGTCATCTGTATGCTGCTTATTAGTCTCTCTGCCCTTGTAATAGATGTATTGTCTCACAACAAATGAGAACTTTTTTTATGATTTTGTTCACAAATTTCCATAATATGGACCAGATGGTTAAATGATAAGGTTAGTGCTAATAAATACTTACAAATATTGGCTTTTTCCACTTTCAAATCGAACTTATCTTCGTTTCTTTGATGTATCTAAGCTTTCAATTATTTTTTTTTTTGTGTATGAAGCCCCAATGAGGACCTATGTTTCTCCATGGTAACAGACTACAAAAAAAACCATTGTAGTCAGATCCTACAGTGCCTTCCATCTCTCTTGTACCTGATACATTCATGATGTTACAAGAAGTATTGGATCGATGAAAGTGAGTATGAATGCAGGAATAGGCTACACATGGTTTGTCTGGAGTCTCCAACCACTGAGAAACATAGGTGTTCACAGGAGCATTGCGTCACGCTTAATTTCTCCTGTGGAGGCGCTGCAGGGTAATCGAGCACAACCAGTTTTTCTTACTGTTCATTTTTGAGTGTCCAGCAGCTGAAAACCCAGTAACGTCAGAGGGTCCATTGGATTGTCCTAAACCTTAAACCACTTTAAAGACAAACAAAAGATGAAATCTTATCAGAAATTAAAATTAATATTGAAGGATAGAAACCATTTTTTATGTTTGAGATGTTCTTCAACTATGAACTACACAGGAATTTGCCAGAAAATCTTTAATTTCTGCAGCTCCACCAAAGGCAAAACGTGGGAGAAACATTGCCCATTGGAATGAATATACATGCTGGGTCTTCGTAGCCAATCTCCAACCTTTCTTAACCTTTGTAAAGACTAATTAGATATTTTTTTTTTGAATCCCCAAAAAATAGATTCAGATCATAATAAACTGAATTTGACTGGTTTCCTTAAAAACGTAACACCAATATTTCCGTGACCTTTTAAAATGTCTTTTAAATGTCTCTTCAACAAGGTAAGAATTCCTGATGACGAGTTGTAAGATGGTAAGAACGGCAAAGTATACCAATAAAATTTTACTTATTTAAGATCAGAAAATTGTACAAAATGATGAGATCCCAACTTTTCGACTTCAGGAAAAATCAGTAAATATCTGTTACGTTTGATATCTGCAACACCACTTCGGTTCTTACACAAGTCTTCATGAAAGCTCCAAAATATTCTCTCTGATCGGCTCCGATCATGTAGTGGTCATCATGGATTATTGAACAGCAGCCGTTCAGAATACATCAGAGTACGCAGACTGTGCTGCACCGTCTCTCCATCATAGGTCGTATTTATAGTTGGCAGTCAAATGTTTTCTTCAAGATGTTTTTTCGATTAAAGGAAATTTTGCAGGCATTAGGGAATTATATGTGCGGCACAAATAGCAGTTTAATACAGTACATGTATTTTTAAAGCTATTTAATTAAAATTAAAAATTTCTATTTTCATACTACCGCGGTATCTTTTTAGCCTTTTTTTTTATTACTTTTTATAAATCATTAGGGATTCCGGGCAAACCTCGACTTTGCTTGAGCCGTTACTTCTGCCCCTTTTTGCATTTTATTTAAAAAGGTTGTCCAGGACTGAGATATTAAAGGGCTTGTCCACTACTCGGACAACCGCTTCACCATCTCTATGTTTGCCCCCCAGTAACATAACAACACTTATACTCATCTCCGGTTCCGGCGCCGTTCCAGCCGTCGGCTTACTTGCACTTGATGTCTGATACATCCGAAGGCAGAGAGAGTGAAGCCAGTGCTGATTGGGCGCAGGGATCGTGTGATATAACAATGTGATGTGATCCTTCGAAGATTGAGTGCCGATACCACCGGAACGGCGCCGGTACCGGAGGTTACTATAAGTGTTATTATTTTACTGACAGCAAACATGCTGATAAAGAAGGAGTTGTTCAAGTACTGGACAACCCTTTCAATGTCTTATCATACAGATAGGACATCAATATATATCACATGGATGGAGTCTGACAACCCCACCAATCATATTGAACGGAGCAGAAACACCCATCAGGTTCTCCTCCCCCCTGCAAACCCCTTGCCTCCCCTCCTTCAGGGAGGAAGAGCCGCCTTAGACTTTGATCCTTGCTCCTCTGGGGTGCATGCTCAAAGCAGGACCGGCTCTCCCTCAGCTTCGGTGATGGAGGACCACCAATCCTTGACACTTGCTATGACCTTTTGGTCCTAACGGGATGGGGAAAAGTTTATTGGGGGCCCTTCTTCTTTGTGAGTGGGCTATGAAAGACCATATCTTGTTCACTTATTTGAGGGCACCATCACAATTTTATATAATTAGGTGGAGAGCATGATCTTGGACTTACACAAAAAAAATAAAAAATAGGTCTTCAACACCCGAGTCCATTACAACCCTTTAATTGCTTTAATTATTATTTTTTTTACTTTGTATTATTATTTACAGGATATACAGTTTATGTGACTTTTTGCTATGGGCCAATTTAAGGCACAGGACTGTATCCTTGGTGTTTGTATGGGGCTGTAATGCAGCACCCATAGAAGTCAATGGGGCCGTAATGTACCTTTATATGCCTGTAATTTCATAACGAAGCATATGGAAAATAAATGATGTCCCATTACTGAGAAATTCTACTCTAAAAGCTTTACTTCTAGTGTTAATATGGTGCCATGTAGAGGCGCTATATGGTAGCACATGGAATAATACAGCTCTGTGTGTGCATGAGACCTTAGTGACAGGTGAGCAAAAGTTTAATTTTTTTTTTTTTTGGTGAAAACCCATTTCTTTTCAGAGTCAGAAAGGAGGCACCTTTAAATGGACTTTGGTTTATTAAGGGAACATCTGCAGAGCAGGTGTTCAGCATGCTGCGAAAAAGCATTAAGAGTGTATGCATCATCAGATTTGCTCACAACTGACTTTCTCTGCTGTGTTTTCACATCAGGCTAAATTTAGTCCGGTAATTGCTTTTCGGATCAGCCATAAAATGATCACGGAAGAAACAAGAATCCCGCACATTCCTTTTATCATCGAGTCCAAAAGTCAAGACAGGAAATTCAAACTTCTGTGCCCTTTCCTTCAAGTATGTGTGGGAGGCCGGGGAAAGTTAATTACATCACACAAACTTCAGCAATTTGGAATTCGTGTTTTGCATCTCAAGTACTTTTAAGGTAGGCTGTGAAAATAGAATTAGGATTCCTAGTCATTTATATAGGGCACATGGTATAAGCACGTAGAAAAAGATGCAACTTGTCAATTCCACAGGTGTTTCTGCTTGAAAAAATAAACACTCCATATTTAAAGGGAATCATTCAGCAGTTTTTTGCTATGAATTTGAGAGTGGCATGATGTAAAGGCGGAGTCCCTGATTTCAGCAATGTATCACTTACTGGGCTGCTTGCTACAGTGTTGATATAATCACTATTTTCTCTGCTGAAGATCTAGCAGTGCTCTAAATGCTGAGCTCTGTATAACCACACCCACACCACTGATTGGCTGCTTTCTGTGTACACTATGCATTGACAGGAAGCTGCTAATCAGTGGGGTGGGCGTGGCTGGACTAGTTGGCACAAGACAACTAGTTCTGTATTAATAATCTCCTGCTGATAAAATACTGAAAACTATAACGGCAACCCAGTAAGTGACACATCACTGGAATCAGGGTATCTGCTCCTACCTCTGACTGCTCTCAGATTACATAACAAAAAACCCGCTGACAGATTCAATTTGAATTCTGAATCAATTCAAGCATAAAAAACACTCCAAACACGTATTTATTTATTTTTTAAGGCACCAAAAATGAAGGGTTTTTTAGCATTTTTAGCATGGATTTTTGAACCAGAAAAATCCATGTAACAAGAAATATTGTAAACATACTCTAGGGTAGATGTGTGGCAGAAATGTCTAACGTTTTTCCTTTCATCAGAATGGGACTTTTTCAATGGCAGAAAAAAAAAATCTTCCTCCTATCAATATACCCTAGGCTGGTATATTTGGGTTAGGCACATCTGCCGTTGGTTGGCTTTAGGCTGCGTTTATACATCCGTGTATGTGTTAACATTCGAGAGAAGCCGGACGATTTTTTTCATCCTAATCGCTTCCATTTTTATTCTTGTCTATTTTTTTGTGTGTTCCACATTCCATGTTTTTTACAGATCTCCATAGACTTTAATGGTCGAGTCTGATTTCCCAAAAGAAGCACTCCTCCCATCAAATTTTGTATACTCTTAATATATCACAATCATCATATTATGTAGCACTGTGTACTTACAATTGCTCATTTTGCCTTTCTACCCAGATCATTCTTCTCTTTTCCATTAAGTCTATGATTAGAAACCGACTAGCTAAATCCTTCTAAGCTCTATGTATACACAGGAAGTCTCTTTTCCCTGCATGATTCATCATTAGAACTACAATCCTACATCACTGAAAAGTCTCTGGTAGGGTGGAGGAGTAGAGCAGCTGGGTAAAGAGTTGAAGAGGGGGTAGAGCTGGGCGGCCAGGGACTCTGCAATGATGTTGAATTGTTATTCTAATGCTGACTCATGCAGGGAAAAGACACTTCCTGTTTCTACATAGAGCTTAGAAGGACGCAGTCTGTTTTTAATCACGTGATGTCATAGACCTAATGGAAAAGAGAAGAATTATCTGGGTAGAAAGGCAAAATGAGCAATTGTTAGTAAACAGTGCTACAGAATAACTGCAATATTTAAGAAGATAAATAGATTGATGGGACACCAAGGATAAAAATATAATAAATCCTAAAAGATACTCTTTAACAAGATACAAAAACAAAAAAGACCTAATTTTTCCAACATATACGTGAGCCAAGTTCATAGCTACAGTATCTGATCAACCTATCAATATGTTTTTGATGATTTGAAAGAAACCAAAGTAACATGTTGGAGGCATTGACATATCTTGAGGCTTGAGGGCCTCTAACTATCACAGATCTTCAATAATATTGGGCCACAGAGACCATTTGGGGTCCCCTATGCTCTACGGAATGATTGGGATTGCGACCCCTGCACCTACTACAGTTAGGCGCGTGTGCAGAACACGTCAACCCCATGGAGACATTGAAAATGGCCAGATTAAAACCCACCACGATCCCAGGAGCACCTGCTATTATTGCTAAGCCCTGAGTCCCCATTTGAATTGCCTTGTCAAAAAAATATACAAATGGCTTCCTACATAATCAGCATAAATCAGTATGACCCGCGAGGTCCCAGGAAAGCACTGTTTCACAATCTAACTATATTACCAATGAAAGCTATAATAGACATTTCCAATAAAATAGACTGCCGAGGTACAGATAAGTGAGTGTGCTGCTACTTATTACGTGTGTGCAGGTAGCAGGGATCCCTGCAGCTTCAGGGTCTTGTGGCGGACTATTCTTGCACAATCGTGGAACACTAGGTGATGTTACCTGCAGGACAAGCGGCGGCAGCGGCCCGCTGATCAGGTAATCGGTAGCACCTGTGTCTTGTTAACTGCACAGCAGCAATTTCTTCTGTTTTTATGAGAGGGTTTACAGTAATGAAAGAAATATAAAATGCTCTGTAATATTGATCCTGCTCATTAAACAGCTGGAAACAAAGGCAGGAGCCGGCAACAGTAAATGCTTATCGTGAGTTCAAGTCAATTTGGGAGCCATACACACGTCCTCTGGCTCTTTATACCAGCATGTAATGTGGCTGGATACATATTTAGAACAAAAATAGGTTTTTTTTCAGTAAGAAAGATGGATTTTTTTGCACATAGTTTTTATACTGCTATCCTAATGATGACTGTCCCATTTTTGATCAAGTGGTGAGTCCACCTTCTAGATGACTTCCTTCTGCCACAGCATATTCCCATGGTGACCAGAGCTACTTGATGGCGTAATTGCAAATCAGCTGAATAATATTTCAGCATTTCAATGCTCCTACTAGTCCTAAAGTGCTAATCCTAGTTGTACAGTGCTCCTCCTAGTCTTACAGTGCACCGCGTAGTCCTACAGTGTTCCTCCTAGTCCTACAGTGTTCCTCCTAGTCCTACAGTGCTCCTCCTGTCTTACAGTGCTATACCTAGTCTTACAGTGCTCTACTTCTACAGTTCTCCTCTTGTCATACAGTACTCCTCCTAGTCCTATATTGCTGCTCCTAGTCCTCCAGTGCTCCTCTAAGACTTAGTGTTCCTTCTCTCCTACAGTGCTCCTCTAAGCCCTACAGTTTTCCTCCTGTCCTACAGTGCACCTTTGAGTCTTACAGTGCTCCTCCTGTCCTACAGGGCTCCTCTAAGTCTTACAGTGCTCCTACTGTCCTACAGTACTCCTCTAAGTCCTTCAGTGCACTTCTTGTCCTACAGTGCTCTTCCTGTCCTACACTGTTCCACCTAGTCCTACATTTCTCTGCTGCTCCTCTTGTCATACAGTGCTCCTCCTGATAATAGAGAGTTCCTCCCAGTCCTACAGTGCTCCTAGTGGTTCAACAGTGCTCCTCCTGACAATCCAACGCTCCTCCTAGTCCTATTGCTTGATCCCCCATTCCTCAAGTCGGTCCTGATTCTTTTCGGTCTTTTGGATAACTCCAGCTGCAGTCAGTTCTAGAAGCTATAGAGTCTCTATACAAGACTATTCATCCTTGGTTGTATCTATTATTAGTTTTACAGTAAATGAATGTACAATTTTAAATGTAACTACACTTTTTATATTTTTTCTCTTAATATTGATGCCTCTCAAAAGTAAGGGTCACAGTTCTAAGAGCCCAGCCGATTGTGCAACTTAGAAGGCCTCCAGTCACAGATGTATCGGCTGATGAGAGAGTACTACTCCCATCAGCCTACTCCTGCTGCCACTAATAACAACGAGAGCAGGTGCGGCTGATGGGAGTATTCATCAGCTGGTGCCTGCGCTATAAGTAAATATATTTAAAAAAAATTACATGGGGTCTTCTATTTTCAAGTGGGGTTCATATTTGTGAGGTTGATGTCACCTTTGTATTTTCAGGTGACATCATGCCCATGGGTTAGCAATGGAGAAGCATATATAAGTCTCGCAGTGCAGCACTGAGCTCAGTGACTGCACTGCAATTCGATTATGTCATCGCTAGTCACTGATGCTGCGCTCGCAGCAGCTCATTCTCTCGTGGTTTTCAGCCTGGATGGCCACATCTTGGCACCGTTAAGGTTTGAAACCAATTATCGCAGACATGGATTATGGGGTGGAATGGTATGTCGGACAGGTGAGGGATATTGTTGTTTCTTATTTTCTGTATTTTTACAGGCGACAAGGGCTTCAATAGAAAGAGCGTTATCTAAATGTAACTGTGTTTATTTTTAAATAAATTTGTAAAATGGTGTGTATTATAGACGCCTCTCCATTACTAGCTGCTGGGCTTGATATCACCTGACGCCTTTGAAACTCTCTCATTAGAGGCAATACCTCTGTGACCGGAGGTAAACTTTTTACCGCCAGTCACAGCTGCTGGCTGTCATATGAACCGCAGCTCTATGACTGGCGGTAATGATCTTACAGCCGATCAGAGCTGCCAGTGTTTCTCGTGCTGTCATGCAGATGTCAGCATGGGAAACACCCAATATTCGGGGTGCCGAACCTGAACAGTAACCAGGACTTCCTTCCCAATAAGGACCCCGGCCTTTACTGTTCGGTTTCGCCCATCACTAACCATAGGTTATTATGACAGCACTAGAAACAAAATCAACTAATTAGTTGAAGTTTTTTTGTTCTTATAGGCAAAAAGTTTTCCAATGGGCTGTAGCGAATGTCTGAGCAAAGCAATGAAAGGAGGTGACATTATTTGGGAAATCAATGAAGTGAGAAAATGGATTGAACTGTAGAAATTGAGCGATTATGGCAGAATATGGAAAAATACTTTACAGCAGAACACACTAAATCAAAACCCCAGCTTAATTATTCCTCCTCTAAAAGTATGTCAATTAAATTTACTCATTAAAACTAGATGCATTTTTTTTTCTGGAAAACTCATAAAAAATAATAAGTTATTGAGGATCTCAACATGACTGATTACAAAAAGCGAAAATGGGAAATGTGGAATAATTATGATTTTTTTGTGTTCAGAAAGTTTCTTTATGCTCAGAAAAGAAAGAATACATCACAAATTAAATCAATCGGCCACATGTATCAAAGAATAAAAGTAACCACTTATTATGCTAATCGCCCCAAAAACAATCCAGGCTAAAATTTAAAAGCAGTCACTACCCCTGCTGGAGCCTAAAATGGAAGCAAGTGTACAATATCCCTACAGCACCCCTACAGGGCAATTGAAGCAAGGCAATTTGGCAACTGAATTAATAGACAGATGCGTTTCGTCGTGAGAGTCCATAAATGGGTCCCCCGGTATTATTTCCCTAATAAAGTATTTGAAACTAGCAAAGAGCTGCAGAATAAGATGACGTTATATAAGTAAAACATAATGATAATAATTAATACATTTTTCCATACCACGAGGCTACAATGAGGGTCAGGGTTTGATGGCCTCCTTTGAAAGAAGCCAAGGGATAACCAGTTGTCCTCCCTTTAACCACCTGGGCTGCCACCCCAGAGGAACT
>VIAB01000048.1:421274-433165 GCA_009801035.1 Oophaga pumilio
AATGGCCTCCTTGATGCAAATGACCGATGGACGGTGATAGACACGGACGGGCTACTTGGGTCAACTGTCTACGGATAAGTAAAACCTCTGTATATGTCACAAACACAACATTTGTCCTAATTTATTTTACTGGTACGGAGAGCGTCTAAAAATATATAGTATTTTTTTTAGGAGAAGCGGGGGTTAGCCATCCTTTAAGCTTTCCGTTAAAAGTTTTCCACATCACAATGATAACTTGTCAACAGAAAGTGTATTTAGGGCACACAATCTGTTGGTTAAGTAGAGCAAACTATGAACGCTTTGTTGGTATCTTAAAAATGAGGATCAGCACAGACTCAAAGCGAAAAAAGCAAGTAATCTCAGCAGAAAATCAATTTAAACAGAAAACTTTTGTCGAGATTACTGCGCGCTGAAAGTCTTTGGCTCCGCTTCATGTCCTTACAGTTAGACAGTTTCTTAAAATGTGAGGGTGTCTGACAGCTTCAGTAGACTTTAAATTGCTCTAAACCCATTAAAAAGCATAAACAAACAGCCGGGAGCGCTGTAAATCAAGACCAGTGCCTTCACCCTGGTAATATAAAACTCTCTTATTGTATTAGAAACCTAACCTACACCGGCTTCAATTCCGCACAACTAGCATCATTCTTTAACCTTTTAAAAGGTTCCGGAGAATAATACATGACCTGGAATTTACTGAAATGTTTTTATTAATGGTTATGTTTTCTTGCTCTCGGCCTTTTTTAGACCTTATCAGTTTTTAAAACAATACAGAAAAATAACAAAACAAGGCCAATTAAGAGCGAGGAAAAAGGAAAGTACAAGACTTGTCTGACACCTTTACTGATGGAGGGATAAGAGCTGGAGGAACAACTGAGTGGGGCGACGCAAATTTAGATTTTGTAATTAATTTTGTAAAAGAAGAAATTACAATTTCTTTTTTCTTTTGAGTATTTGAACACCTAAGAAAGAACATTGCTAGAGCCAATGATCTGGGGCAGTGCACTGTTGGGTGCTTCGGATCTCCAGGAAAGCGTCACTTTCGACTGTATCGGCGCCAACTTGACACCAAGTTGAAACATGTTGTAGCATGGGGCTAAGGCTGGGGTCACACTAGCGTATGGCATCGGATGCAATATGCTAATGACCCTCGGCTCCTGCTCTGCTGTGTGCGGGAGCCGAGTGTCATGCTACTGTGCTCCGAGCCTCTCGCACAGAGCAGATCGGAGAACGGCTGCAGAGGAGGTGGAGAAAGTAATTTCTCCATCTCCTCCATTGCCGGGGTCAGTGTATGTCACACAGCACTCGGATGATATCCAAGTGATGAGCGTTGTGTCACGCGTACCCATAGACTTATATGGGTGGGAGTGAGCTGAGAATGCTGCAATTTGACACTCATGTTGAATACGCCTGAGAAAAAAAAACGGTGATGGGAGCTGCCCCATTGATTAACACTGGTCCAAGTGCTATGCAATGTTTTTTCGCATAGCACTCGTCCGTGTTCTACGCTAGTATGACCCCGGCCTAAAGGTGAGAATAAACATTACTTTTTGAGGGGTTGGATATTATTAATTTTTAAGAAAGCACTGGAGGGGACATTAATACTTGATCAAGTATTAATGTCCCCTCCAGTGCTTTCTTAAAAATTAATAATATCCAACCCCTCAAAAAGTAATGTTTATTCTCACCTTTAGGCCGGGGTCATACTTGGTCTGTGGTCAAATCAAAAATAAACACAAAGGATTAAAACAAAAAAAAAGAAGAAAAACAGATAAAAGATTTACAAACTCCCAGTTTGAAAAAGCTAACTGATGGATTATTAGTTGACTCAGTTAGAAAAGTGCAAGGAAACAAAGAATCTGTAAAAGTCAAATGGGGGCAAATTTTTAATGAAATCTAACTGGCACTATGCCATGACATACTAGTAAAAGGATTGTGTGTTGTTGGAGTATCCTCCTAGCAACGTCTAAAAGAAAAAAAGGGAAGTGTGGTCCTCGGAATGCTTCTCCTTTCATTATTACTTTATGGAGGGAGCATTGTGCTACTACATTTGTTCTTTGTGGAAGATGGAATTGCTTTGCTCTTCCTTTTTTATGGGTGAAGTTGTATTATTTCAATGCAAAAAGGATGCAAATCTAAAATTAGTCTTGCTTAAAATGATTCTGCTGTTTTGTGTGCACAGCTCCAATGCAGACAGGAGTCAGACTTCAAAGAAACGTTGCATATTGTCGTGTTGGAGTCGTCACTTACTCTATTCCATCTGTTTCCACCTTCCCGCTAACATGGAGACAGTAGGTGAGAGACAAGATGGAAAGAGGAAAACATGAGGGCAGGATCAGACTACACACAGGGTTTAGTTGTAGTCTGTTACCATGGAAGCTTATCGGTCAGCAGAAGAGCTGTAATCGGAGATTTTGGAGACTATTTGCATGGTTGCATCATTCTTTTTAACATTTAGTAATGAGCTGCAATAAGTTCTCACTTCAATCCCCCTGATCATATTACATCATGTCCTTTAAAAAAAAGGGCGACAACGAGCACGGGAGACCAGAGTGTAAAGCAATTGAGATCTGGGCGACATGATGGGAGATATGTTCAGAATGGAAGATTTACTACTCATATTGCTATCACTTGTGACTGTTTACTCTTCAGACGTACAGAATGAGATGTTTCCAGCTTTATTTCCATCCTCTCGATCAGCACTTGCAAGTGTAGGAGGCTGTCATTTCTGCCCGCGCAGACGATTTTATCTCACGTGTTTCTATAGTATACCTGGTTAAAAGCAGAAGTCAGCTCCTAGAATTCATCCCCGAGTCTACCACACAGTCTATTTCTCTCTCTTCTGACTTTTTCAATTTTATTTGTTTTTTAAAAAAGTTATTCAAAGCAGGAAAAAAATCAAACAATTTTATGTACTGAAATCACAAAACGTTGTCAGCACAAAATAAATGGTTAAAGCTCAGTTGCTCAGTGTAGTCTTTGCAAGGCCAAGCAATTACATGTACCTTCCCGCCTACTTGTATGGCATCTAACTCCAACCTCTGCCATCTAGCCTGAATGACAGCTCCTCAGTGACCATCCTCCCTGCTGCTGTTGATTCTCCACCCAATTGGCAGTTCCTTAATATCCCTCTTGCCTACTGCTCAATCTCCTCCTGCCTAGCTAGGCTGACAGCATTTTACTGTCCCTCTTCTGTAAATGCTGAATCTCAGCCCACCTAGCCTGTTTGGCAGCTCCCCGATATCATCCTTACCTGCTGCTGAATCTCCTCCGGCCTAGCTTTATTAACAACACAAACATATCCCTCTTCCCTGCTAATGCTGAGTCTTTGCCCACCTACCCTGACTGACAGCGTCAGTGTCCTCTTCCCTGCTGATATGGAGCATCTGATGACCTTGCATGATTGGTAACTCCTCAATGTCACTCCTCCCTGCTGCTGCTGCTGAATCTCCACAAAACTAGCCTGATTGGCAGTTCCTCAGCGTCCCCCTCCCTGCTGTTATTGCGATCTCTCACTACTCAGTACAAGCTGCATCTGTTAGTCAAGCTGGGTGGTCATAGACTGAATGCACATGGACTTTTGATATATTTCATTTCAATGTCATTCTTCCATGGTAATGCTGAGTCTTTGCCCACCTAGCTTGATTGTCAGCTCCTCAATGTCTCTATGATTTTTTTCCACCCTAGATTCACTTACAGCTCCTCCACATCTCCCTGCTGATGTGGAGCATCCAGCCACCTAACATGATTGGTAGCTCCTCAATGTGACTCCTCCCTACTGCTGTTGAATCTCTAGCCTCATTGATAGCTCCTCATTGTCCCCCCTCCCTGCTGCTATTGAGATCTCTCATTACTCAGTAGAAGCTGCGCCTGTTAGTGTTAATTTAACCTTTTATGATGTAAAAGGCAAAATCTGCAGCAAATGGTAGGCTTAGGCCCCATCTGTCTAAGGGGCATGCTTAGCGCCAACCCTTTAAATGTCTGCATATGAAGCTTATTATTACTGATAAGTTGTGATATTCCAGTTCCAACCCAGAGAAGTATTGTCAGGACAAGATCTGCTATCAGACGGCTCCAAGAGAGCGAGAGGCACTGGAGATTTTCAGCAATATCACTATCAGCCTAAACAAGCCTACTGAACCATTAACGATGCACCCCAAAGCAACATGTCAGCGCTTTTGCCTGCCATGCCGCGTCTTCCGCTTTATTGGGTCATGCTTGTCCAATCTACTATGTGTGTTCAGGTGTCAGAGGCCGGCTGAGCAACAAAGATTTCATAATTACCCTTCTTGTAGCTTCATGGGCCCTTTGACCTGAAAAAGAGCTAATGGTAACTTGAATGTACAAGGTAGTCAAGTTTGTGGGTGAGCAAAAAAAATAAAAAATGACTTTCCGTCCAAGTCGGGCGGCTCTTTCATGTCATAGATGAGGTCACCGTGGATCTGAGGTGCAGCGGGAAGCTTGTTACATCTCCAGCCTGCACCTGCGATTCTAGATAAAGACAGGACATTGATATCCCACTGTGACACTTCTGCAGATTTCACGAGTACAATAGGTTTATTCCATTTTGCATTATATGAAAGCAATGTAGTGTATGATGTCCGACTGGCAATAATGAAAAAAATATGATTAAAGAGAAAACATTTGGAGAAAATAGACGCAGGGAATGGAGGCATCCTCTCACGCTGTGCTCGAGGGAAATGAAACCCTTTCAAAGTATCGCCTATTCTTTTTGTGGCATTCAGCGTTTAACATCTTCTTGAGACACATTGTCAGCTAGGATTCCATCATGTCTCATCGCTGCTCTTAAAGGTGAACGACGGCCAACAGACCCGTAGAAAACCTCAACGTGATTCTATTTCTGAAGAGCATGCTTACATTACGACATTAGGGTTGGTAGAGATGTTTAAGTCCTGCCCCAGCGACCCCCGAGAACCCCATCAATCAATTTGGCCTGGGAATGTCTCATTTAACCAGAGGCACCTCCTTTTATTTTTTGGGGTCTTGTTTATGCCCAGGGTAGCCGCAAACTTATCCTGAATTGTGACCGAAAAATCAGGACAACCCAGGCAAAATGTTGGCAAGTATGGAAATTCTAATTCAACGTTCGGATGCAGATGTGTCCTCTTTAACCTTTCTTTTTGGGTAGATGACTAGCTTTAAAAAAAAATCCTGATCCTCTGTCAGGAGTTCTTTATGCTATATGTTTCTATATATGACCACCACCCAGTGGTTATGAAATAGTCTGTAACCTGTTGAGGGTGTTGCTAGAACATGGGGTTTTTCCAACTTGCATGGTTATCTCCTGTCTGCCTCTACGCAAACTATGAATGGTGGATATCTCCAGTGGCATTACTTGAAGTTGATGATCATCAATGGAGCCCTCAATTGTCACAGATTTTTAATAATATTGTTCTTCTCTTATGAACTAAAGGAACCTGAGAGCTTACTATAATTGCAGCCTAGCAGATCTCCTTGATTGACAGTTCATGCACAAATCCACAGCTGCCATAGAAACTAGCTAAAGCAGCATCATCAGCACCGGACACTTTCATGATTAGGAGATGTGGTCAGCAGTGCTGTAGAACAGCTCCATGTCTACTGTTAATTCCCCAAAGCAGTCCGATTGACCTCTATAGCAAAGCAGATAAATGGTCAGGAAGGAGCCAGCGTGCAAGCAAGCTTCTGCAATACCAGCCATCTTCAGTAGAGTTGGCACATGTGCCACCACTGAATATTGCCCCGGTTAAAGAGAATCTGTCACTTCCCTTATATATGTAATTTTTTTCCTGGTGTAAATACCACTTTTTCCTGAATCTGGTGATATTTTTCATTAGTTCCTGCTACTCTCCTTTACGTTCCTGTATGTAAATCTGCAGGTTTTTTTTTTTAGCCAAGTGGGCATGGTTCTCACACCTTCGCCGTGGGCGTGTTCTTTAGGAACACACCTACTTGGCTAAAAATCCCTTGACTTATTTGCATGGAAGAGGGGGCTGTTGTGAATGTGCTAGAGATGGTTTCTGAGCAGAGGCTCCCTCTGGTGGTTACAGACAGTACTGAACCTTCCAGCGAGGAATGGCAATCTGGGATCACTGACTGGACTGATATAAGGGAGGTTCCCTCCCATGATGGTTGCCGGTGATCAATTGTTCTTATCTCAATTGTGGTTCCTAGTTCATTTGGAAGTTTGCTGGAGTCTTGCCTGCATCTGCTGCTTTCAGATAAGATATTTTTGCTTTTCTTTTTGTGCTTGCTTTTTGCATAGTTTTCTGCACTTTTGGAGTTCAGCCGGGTCCCCTCCTGGGGCCTGTGCTCCTCACAGTTTTTCTGTAGCCACTGTTATTTGTTCATTTGCTTTTTCCTGTTTTTTCAGTGGCTGTGGCTTGGTTTTGTTACACCAGAGATCTGATTTAGGTGGTTGAGATCATGTGATCTCAGGTTTTTTGGCAATCAGAAGTGTTGGTATTTTTTAGGGGTTTTTTTGGATTGCAGTCAGAATTCTTTCCTGTACTTTTCTGTCTAGACAGATTGGGCCCCAGAGTTTGCTCATTCTATTTTCTGTCTGTGTCCGTGCTTTCTTCTTGTCTAACCGCCATTACATGTTTGGGGGCTTCCTATTTTCTTTGGGGATCTGCTCCGGGGCAGATAGCTTTCATCTTTCTGCTTTTAGGTGTAGTTATCTCTCAGGCTGTGACGAGGCGTCTAGGATCAAAGTAGGAACGCTCCACGGCTACCTCTAGTTGTGTGGTTAGTTCAGGTTACTGCAATCCAATAGGTTCCAGCCTCTCTGGTGTATTACCGTTTTTGCTATTTCTCCTCAGCTACCTAAACATAACAGGGGGCCATATCTCAGGAACGAAGAGGAGCAGCAACAAAAGAGAAACAACGCTGGATTCAGGAGAACAGCGACAATTTACACAAGGTAAAAAAAAATTACATCTTTATAACAAGTGACCAGGTCCTCTTTAAGTGAAATCCAACTGCATCTACATTTTTTGCAAACAATAAAATATGGAATGGCGGAGGAAGAAAATATTTTCCTCTGTAGTCAGAGTCAGGGACTCTATGGCCATGTTTCACAGATAACAAGCTACCTTAATTAAGGTTTGTAATTAAGCGATACTGCCATTCCCAACAGTCATATTGTGGTGACTTTCCTGATAAATAAAGGGGTAAAGGAAAGCACACTCGCAATTAGTTCAGCAGCGGAAGAACGTGGACGTCAACCAAAGATCATTAATGATAACTTATATTTTGGATCGTAACCTCTACTGAAAGATCGGAGCCGCAGTTAATAAAGCCGAGCACGATTCGTATGCTGTGACCACTGCCATCTGCATAGGAGGCGCCTGCATGGCTCACAGTAACCTTGAAATGCAGAGCAGAAGAAGGCAATGTCACAAGTGATAGGACCCACTATTAGTATTTCATTCTGACAGGCTGGAAATAGGCCTGTCAGCATCCGGCGTTACCACCTGAACTGTGGCCTTCATCATGGTCAGAGTGGTGCATTTTCTCATACTAAAGCGATTTCCATCAAGAAGAAAAGTGCTTAAATAGTAGACGGTCGCAGGAAGCAGGTGAGTTATCACTTCTCTCTGATAGAGCATCGGAAGTGGACGGAGGAGGGGTGGAATTTGTTGCGCTGTCTTTACGGAATTAACCGCTTCATAGCCACGGGATGTGCATGCTATGTCGTCTGTTATAAATGATTGGGGTGTCGCATGGGGGTCCAATATCTCGAGAAATATGGGTCAGGATTCATTATCGATAGGATATATGTGCTCTGAAGATGGTAACATTCATCATTTGCGTCTCTTTTTTTTTTGCTTGTGGTTTGGTTGCCATTTTTCTGTCTTTATTCTTTAACTATTTTTGCAACGTTTTTGAAAAATTGTTCAAAAAGTTCCAGCGAACTGAAGATCACAACGAGGTGGTTGGGGGGCAATGGAGGAAATTAGCGACAAATTTTTAAACTTTTTGAAAAGTCGAAATTAAGAAAACTAACATGCGAACACATATAAAATAGACTTCAAAAGAGGGGCAAATGGAAAGATGGAAAAAAGGCAAAAAAATACACCTTAAACTCAACAACAAAAAAAATTTGCTTCTGGAGAAAAAAAAATCTCTTAAAAAATAAATAAATAATGGCCCACCCTTTTAAAGGTTCATACAATGTTTTGTCTCACTTGGTGTATTAGATCCTCTAAGTCCTCCAAGCAGTTGTAATGCAGGACAGACCTGTGGCGATGCAGCAGGGAGATCAAGATGAAACAATGGAACTTGCAATGGCAGAAAAGTAAAAGAAGAGCAAACAGAAGTCAGAGATCCAATAGTGAAAGTTTAACACCACAGCAGCAACAGAACCACAACCTACAGGGGAGCAGAGGAAACCCAGGAATGTCAAACAGGTGGAGCAGCATTGATATGACTCAGAAATATAGCAGAGCTGAGTTTGTCACAGAGTCCATTGCAGAGGTAGTAGTAGAATGGAAGAGTTGACTCAGTGATAGAATAGCTCAGTTTGTCACAGAGTCCTATGCAAAGTTGGCAAAGGTATAGCAGAGTTGACTCAGTGATGGCAAAGCTTAATTTGTCACAGAGTCCTATGCAAAGCTGACAAACGTATCACAGAGTTGACTCAGCAGTACAAATGCCCACTACCCAAATATTCAGGTGGTGCCGGCCTTCAAGGTCGAACAGAACAACAGCGTAGGAGAACGTTGACTTGTGATGGCATCCACACCATATCAACATAGGCTTATCTCATTCATTTAAGTGAATCCAAAAGTGCAGCTTCACCGTTTTACAAAAGCAAAATTAGTAGATATTACAGCAACACATTTAATGAGTATATTGCCATGTCTTAATTGCAGTGCTGGGTCGCATCTTTAAAACGCGATCTATCTAGAACACATCATTTAGGCATGTCACTAAGAGCAAGCTAATTAAAAAGCAAAAAGGACAAGACTGCAAAGGTTGGCGACCTGGAGAAAATGACAGACCGTACTTGACATTCTACCATATAAGCCAGTCGAAGAGAGATAGACCTGTGCGGCCATCACTAATGATACATGGCCGAGTGAATAATATATTGATCAGTGGGAAATCCATGCAGCCAAATAATTTCTCTACCTTGGGTTAATGAACATGTCAAATAGTGAAAATGAGTTGTTTGAAAGTAAACTGCTATGATCTACACTGTATAGTTAGAAAATGTTGCTTCGTCCACTGAGACCGCCAGTGTTTTTTACATCTCCTGTTTGAACGTAGTTTACAAGCAAGTCCTATCCTCTTGACATTTTCTTATCATTGACAGAAAACAAACACAATGTGAAAAGAGCAAATCACTCAATCCTCGCGATGAAAACTAATGTCCACCCTCCTGATCAAAACCAATGTCCACCCTTCTGATAAAAACCAATGTCCACCCCCTGATCAAAACCAATGTCCACCTTCCCGTTCAACAACCAATGTCCACCCTCCTGATCAAAACCAATGTCCACCCTCCTGATCAAAACCAATGTCTACCCTCCCAATAAAAACTAATGTCCGCCCTCCTGATCAAAACCAATGTTCACCTTCCCGATGAAAACCAATGTCCACTCTCCTGATCAAAACCAATGTCCACCTTCCCAATCAAAAACCAATTTCCACCCTCCTGATCAAAACCAATGTCCACCCTCCTGATCAAAACCACCTCCTGATCAAAACCAATGTCCACCCTTTTGATGAGAACCAATGTCCACCCTCTTGATCAAAACCAATGTCCACCCTTCCGATGAAAACCAATGTTCACCCTCCTGATCAAAACCAATGTCCACCCTCCCAATGAAAACTAATGTCCACCCTCCTGATCAAAACCAATGTCCACCTTCCCGATGAAAACCAATGTCCACCCTCCTGATCAAAACCAATGTCCACCTTCCCAATCAAAAACCAATGTCCACCCTCCTGATCACAACCAATGTCCACCCTCCAGATCAAAACCACCCTCCTGATCAAAACCAATGTCCACCCTTCTGATGAGAACCAATGTCCACCCTCGTGATCAAAACCAATGTCCACCCTTACAATGAGAACCAATGTCCACCCTCCTGATCAAAACCAATGTCCACCCTTCCGATGAAAACCAATGTGTCACTGACTTTTGAAAAGTAAGAAGAGAAGGACGTTTCTGGCTAACCTCATAGATGTTCCATGCTGTAGTTGTACTTCTACTTTTAATTTTACACATTTAAAGTTCATACCGAACCCTGTCTCAAAAAATAAAGTACATGTAGAGGTAAGGATTATGGCATTTGATAGATTGGTCTGCAAGATGCACTTAGTAATGACATTTAGTGCATGAGTCTTAAGTGTCTCGCCTTATTTTTTCAGTTTTTACATTTGGATATAATCTATAGAGAGTTGGGTAAAAATATGTAGCATTGCTTTTCGTACTTTGCACCAATGAATACTGGAGATGTTATAGACCCATTGGGTTGCTATGAAGTTTGCTTTGAGCCAAACAAGAGAGACTAAAAGAATGAGTTTTTCATCAAATAGGTTGTCCACCTGTAAGAGGTTGTGACATGAAAGATTAAATTTCTCGGAGCTGTGCAACATTTGTGATCGAAGACTGCTGTCTACTGTCCAACCAGGACCCTGTGGAACCAATAAGAGGGGGGGCGGGGTGTTTAGAGAAGGACGAGTCTAGATGGAGAACCAGGTCAGGTGACATTCATGACGCATTTCACTGATATAAAAGGACGGAGCGACAAGATGAGAAGAGACTTGGCGCCAACAATAGAGAGTAGCAGGACATGCGCTCGGGGGGGATATATCCTGGCTGAGAAACCGGAACGCACTTGAGCGACCAGACCGGCAGGCTGTTGTGCTCCTGCAAGTGAGATGCAAACTGCATCAGGCAAGATATGTGGACCTGAGGCCCAGCCCTACGCCAGTCAAAATCTAGAGACCAGACTACGCCAAGTAAGGGCCAAGGCCCAGCCCTTGTCTGTCTGGACCCTACAGACATCTGTTGCAGGTAAAGCCCTGAAGATCTGGCAAGGACCCTAATCCGGAAGTGAACGCCCAACATTGCTGTACAGTACAGGGAACAGTTTAGAGTGGTGAAACACATGGGGTGAGGACCTACTAGAGTGCTGGAGGCCCAGAGAGCATTGATTGACATTGTCAAAAGGACTTTGCGGCCTAGTGGGAAGCATCTGAGATCCTCGCTAGGGCCCGGAAGATAAAGGGCACGTTATAGCGTTAAAGCGGAACATTGTTCTCATTAGAAACCAGATATATGTAAATCAGTGAAATCGCACTGCAAGAGTTACAGTTACCAACCCTGCTATTACTGTATATTGAATATTGTACTCTGTCTTTACCCTGTTACTCGCTAATTAGTTTTGTTCCAACCACCCCCTTCCTGTATTTGCGACCGGAGAATAGTTACGGTAAGTCGCTTACTTCCGCCTTGTCCTTGTCAGCGTTTTGCATCCAGTGACCTGCTTACACACCATTGGGTAACATTTTCTTTACTTACTGAAATGCAAGTAATTGAGACAAAAAAAGAAAAAGTTGTATAGCTATGTGGTTTGTTGTTTAAAAAAAGATATTTGTTCATCAAGCTCAACCGAGATCTTGGGCATCTTCCAGTGAAGAAGTTGTTTAACCTAGTTGCCGGACCCTTTTATACTTTACAATCAGGTCCAGCATGTATGCTCTGAAAAAAACCCTCTTGTTCCTATTTTCTTTCTTCCTTCCTTCTTTTCTTCGCTCCACCCATTCCTTATTTTCTTTCATTCTCTTTCTTCCTTTCCTCCTTCCCTCACTCCTCCTACTCCTCCCTCGCTTCTGTCCTTTTCTTTCTTTCTTTCTTTCTTTCTTTCTTTCTTTCTTTC
>VIAB01000048.1:443616-463423 GCA_009801035.1 Oophaga pumilio
CAGCTAATTCTTCTCTTTCCATTAGGTCTATGACATAGTGTGATCAAAACAAGACTAGCTGAATCATTCTAAACTCTATATAGAAAAAGGAGGTCAATTTTCCCTGCATGAGTCATAAGTCCATGCAAAAATCTGTGTCAGGGGGAGGAGCAAAGCAACTGGATCAGGAGTTGAAGAAGGAAATGATAAATGCAGGGACAAGAGACTTCCTGTTTCTACATAGTTCAAAGAAAATAGAAGATTTAGCTGAGTAGAAAGGCAAAATGAGCAATTGTAAGTGCACAGTGCTATATAATATGATGACTGCAATATATTAGAAGGATAAAAACTTTGATGGGAGGAGGAGGAGTGCTGCTTTAACATCAATACAGGGATCTAGACTTACGCAGGAACTCCTGGTCCTGGGTTTTGTCCATGGAGCAATTGCTGGCTGGGAAAGTGAGCTGGCAGAGAGAAGGGTCATCAAGCCAGGTTGTTACCAGCAGATCAAAGACAGGAGTTAAACAACAGGATTTTCAGGATACAAGTGCAAGACAGAGCAACAGACCAGGGTAGTAATGAATTTTAATTATCAGGTAAAAGTAGCTGCTGGAGGTTTAAATAAGGAGTGGCGCTGCGCAAGGCTCACAACAGAGAGCTGATTACAACAGACAATCAGCACCCAGTAGTAAGACATAGACTCCCTGTCTGAGAATGACCAGAAGACCTGTCAGACTAATTTAAAACAGGACTGGACCTGCATCCCTAAGGCTAGTTTCACACTAGCGTTCAGCAGGGCTGCGGAGGGCTGCGTGAACCCTCCATTAAGCCCCGCCCACTGCCGCACCTCTTCCGTTCAGCTCCGCCTACATCTGCATGCATCCTGCGTACCCTATTTTTAACATTGGGTATGCAGGCCATGCGGATCTATGCGGATGTGTCCGCATGTGTCGTTTTGACACTGCGCCGACCGCAACAAAATGAAACATGTTGCGTTCGATGCAGTTCGGCGCAACGTCAAAACGACACATGCGGACACATCCGCATAGATCCGCATGGCCTGCATACCCAATGTTAAAAATAGGGTACGCAGGATGCATGCAGACGTAGGCGGAGCTGAACGGAAGAGGGGCGGCAGTGGGTGGGGATTAACGGAGGAAGTACGAAGTCCTCCGCAACCCTGCCAAACAGTAGTGTGAAACTAGCCTAACTGCAGTTTGCAGTGCAAATGCGGCACCACCTAGAGGTAGTAGAAGAGGATCCAGAAACCAACGTAACATCAAGGCAGGTAGAAGTGTCCCCTCTCCAATGCCTACCTTAGCAGAATAGCTATACCTTTATATCAACTGGTTAAATTTTGGGGAAACTAGTACTACATTGAAAGAGGAGATTGTGGTTAATTCCAGCTGTAGAAAAAGGTGTTTGTGGGTAGACCAGTTGGAACCTAAAAATGTCCTATAGTAGGCAATCTATTTCCTACATCCATTTTCCTGTATAAAATAAGAGCTGGGCTCTGACAATTTTCTACTCTACTGGTTTTGATAAATCTCTCTTCTATGGCAGTCATAAATTTTTCATATTGTCCATTGTTTGGTGCCAAAAATGGACGATACTATATTGTGAAAATTACTTATGAAAACAGCACTAAAGCAGGGGCTTAATTATTGGAGGTGTAAAGGTTGCAGCCACACCATTGGGGTCCATAAACTCTGCCACCACATAGTCCTCCAGTATTATAAATGGTACTACTGTATATATGGTATATACAGCCTCTACTACAGATTCTGTATTGGGGTGCAAGAACTTCAAATTTTCCCTTGGTCTAAAGCAGCGCATAATGCCATTTATAATGGTTGTGCTAACGATAGGTGTTTTCTCCTTAAGTGACACCACAGGAGAACATTGGCTTTATTACCCATTCATAATGAAATAAAAAAGATATTTATATAGTTGGAACAATATCCAGCGGAAAAATAATATGATGCTTGAATCCATCCCAGTTCTCTATAATTCGTCTAGCTTGTTACATGCACAATGGATCATCATGAAGTGTTTCCCTATTATTAAGCAAACGAATGCAGAACAATAGTGCTCTGTGTCAGGAGAGGACATGCCATGTTCTTGGCTTCTGTAACTGCAGGCGACTGAGTACAAAAATGGTGATCTGTAAACTAGAGAAAACTAATTATAACATATTCTTTTATAGTGAGTTAAGGCCCAATTTCACAAGATAACAGTCTGAAACATGGCAGCATTACAGCAGGACAGGTGATCCTTCTGTACGCGACCCAAGGAAAAAGATGGCCCATAGTCATCTGTTGGCTACTAGTACTACCGATACTGTTCACTGTGGGCGGGGGAATTACAATAATAGGCAATGATGGGCAAACCTGGTTCCCTGGTGTATGTGCATAGATGGTCACTCCGAGAAGAACATCTGGCATTCCATATTGACTTAACCGGACCCCCTTTCCTTCTCCAAGCTTCCCCTCCCGGCGTGGACAGGCATGTGTCTGCTGTTGGATCATGGCTATCTCTGCTAGAAAAAGAAGCTCAGCGACCAGAAGAGAGACCCAGGCAACTCTACAGAGGATCAGTAGTTGAATATACTTTTTTTATTCTACACATCGTGCTACGTCCCCTGTACAAAATTTGCGTAGCTAAGTTTTACAGTTGGAAAGCCTTGCACTAAAGCACGCAGCGCATTTTGGGCACTCACCATATATATATATACAGCCAGTGGAGGTTAACAGAAACATTATGAAGTGCCCATGTTGGGTCCAGATATGTATGATGTCGGGCTTGGTTCAAATATGGTAAACTCATTAATTAATTGATAGTTCACTGGTTGTACCAATCCCTTCAGATATTACTATGATATCATGGAAACAGAGTATAGTCCTACAGAAGCATTACATGTCTCCAGCAACAAAACATATAACTGATGACAGTCATTACCTCCTGTCGGAAATGATCTTTCGTTTTATCAGCACTGGACAATTATGGTTACAGATGCTCATTATCCAACACTTTGTACCAATTATGAGCCCGAGTAAATGGGAGCGTCTACAAGATGGTATGTGATATGACATATTACATTTCATTTTTAATTGCACAGATGTACTTTTAACCAATATCGATAAAAATAAACTCAAAGTGAAAATATTTCTTGGAATTATAGGGTCCAGTCAGAAGATATTGATGGTCGATCCTCAATATCAAATCAATGGGGATCTGCAGCCACTAGAACTTATAACAACTTATTAGTGGAGGTGATGGGTGTTGGATCCCCACTGACCTGATATTGATGACCCATCCCGATGACCGGTCATCAAGCTATTCCGAAAAAAGTTGTGACCATCAAATATTCAACTGAATGTTAGAAACCCTATGATCTAACAGATGTTTCATCAATGATGATTGGAAAATAATTAGTACAATCCTTTAAATGAAAAGCCATGGCTTCCAATTTTCAGTAGACCTCATTCAGCTCTGTATCCCAACTCTAATTTACAAAGAGTGAAGTTTAGCACTCGGCAATAGAACCGGCAGCTATTGCAACTCAAGACATTGGTGTCACTGAGAAGACAACATTGGAACACTAGCTAAGTATTTTTGTAAATTACCCAATTTGCCAGACTAGGTATGTATATAACCACGATAATGTCCAGTAATTTTATCAAGGTCATCAAGTAAGTGCTCAATATAGAAGATATCAATGACCTGATGATATAGTGAGCACAATGAACGTACATGTGAATTGTGAGATTGCTCATTCTACATTTGTTCCATTAACGGTGCACAAACAAAATAGGTCATCGTGTCTCTACACTGAAATTCTCTTACACTGCATTGAGCATTTGACCGGTCAACTCCGAGGCTTAGGTTGAAATTTCATCCACTATATCGTCTATACAACTCTTGCAATGCAGCTTTAGTGGCTTTAAAGGGGTCGTCTCATATTGGCTTTTCAGCAGCAAGCACCACTCTCCTGCTTCTGGTTTCCTTTTCGTTGAGGACGGTGCGTTGCTGATTGATTGACATTTTGGACCAGTTGCATCATCATGTCTCTGGCTCAAACTGCACTCTTTCTGATGCAACAGGAATGCAGTGGCACTGGAGTTGATTGGATTCATAGAATCATAGAATCATAGAATGGTAGAGTTGGAAGGGACCTCCTGGGCCATCTGGTCCAACCCCTTGCTCAGTGATCAGAGCAGCCCTTACAAGTTTTACCGCCAAGAGCTTATAAGCACCTCACTTCTTTCCTAGACGACTGGCCACTGCTGATAGATGGTAAACCCAGGCGATGAGCAGTACACAATTGAATTAAAAATCCCTTCGTTCTTGAGAACGAAGAGGATTTTAAATAAGAATTAAAATGCAAAGTTGCTTGTTTTAACAATAACTTTGCAATTTTACCCTTTAAAGACCTTAACAATAATCCTTTAAGCCTGAGTTACAGATATATCTTCTTCACAACACATGAAGCGCAAGATAATTTTTTTTTTAAAAAAGCCAATACTCTGTCGGGAGTTGTTTCTGCTATATGTGTGTATGTTTAGTCACCTAGTGGCTGTGATGTGAACTGCAGCTTGTCAAGAATTTCAGCTTCATGTCTTGAAAATATATTGAACTTGTACGGCAAAAATTTGTAGACTTTAAAGGGGTTTTCTGGAACTTTAAGACTGATGGCCTATCCTTAGGTTAGGTCATGAGTGTCAGATCGGTAGGGGTGCAACACATGGGCACTCCCGACGATCAGCTGTTCTCGGTGTGGGCGACAGCTGGAACTGCTCAGTTACGGAGCAGCATAGCTCCGTTGACAGAATAATGGCCGGGTACTGCATATTCACCCCCTATTGATTTTAATAGGTGGGGATCAAACATTGGTGACCTGTCCTAAGTATAGGCTACTAATGATAAAGTCCCGGACAACCTTTAACAAAATTGGTGACACATGGGTATAAGTGATGAGCGAATGTGATCAGATAAGGTGTTATCTGAGCATGCTAATGTGCTGAGTGTCTTCGGCGTGCTCGAAAAATATGCTCGAATCCCCGCGGCTCCATGTCTTGCGGCTGTTTGACAGCCGAAACACATGTAGCGACTACCTACCAAACAGAAAAGCGCTGCATGCGTTGCAGCTGTTGAACAGCCACGAGACCTGCAGGCGTGGAGTCTCAAAGTCACTCGGTTAGCACCTGAGCATGCTCGGATTACGCAGACTTAGTGGACTGTGTACGGAGAGAGCAGTGAGAAGGAGAAGAGGAGAAGAGGGATAGCTTCTTCTTCGCCTCCCTGCTCTCCTAGCACACGCCCGGATGTCAGTTACATTGCTGTGGGAATGATCTCCTCAAGCAATGGCATTTATTGACAGCAGTGGAGGACACACACAGAAAAGGGCCACTGTGCAAGAATAATATATGAGACCTTTTCAGACCAAGAGCTCCTAAAATTGCACCGGCTTTACAGATAAAAATGGGCCCCCTTAGCTTATGGGTCCCTGTGCAACTGCCCAGGTTGCACCAATGATATGTCCGCCCCTGGGTCACAGACTGGTATGCTCATCGCAGGCAGGGACAGCAGGAGCAATAAAACTTAGGGCCTCATTTATCAAAAGTGTCTAAGAGGAAAATTGGCTTTGTTGTTCATAGCAACCAATCACAGTGCAGCTTTCATTTCATAAACTGTTCTGGTGAAATTAAAGCTGTGCTGTGATTGGTTGTTATGGGTAATAAAGACAGTTTTTCTATTAAACACTTTTGATAAATCTTAGTGTTTTTCAGTATGTACATTTAGCGTTTAGGGCTAATACAGGCATCATTAAAGAGGTTATCAGAGGATCGATAAAGTGATTCTAAAATCTTATAAGGTTGAATCCTGATGACTGATTCCCTGACACATTTTAAAATTACAGTTGTGAAATTTCGACAGCAGTTCTGTGTCCAGACTGTGAGTTAAGCTGTTCTCTCTTCCCCTCTCGCAGCAGCAAATCCCAGCACAATCTCCAAAAACACTGAATTACAGCCTCCATTTCTTGCATGTATCACTATCATTTTTTCTTTATGCATTTCAAGTCATGGAAGCTTTGTCAATGCAGGTTAATAGGGTTTAGCAAAACGATTGGCAGGACACTGGTCCAGCGGTCACATCCATATTCTTTTTCAGCTGGACTAGAGCCCTGCAAACATCCCATTACTGCCAGCATCCCAGGCACCTCTTGTGATTATTAAGTCCTACGATGTTCAGCATGGGATGGTGGAAGTGCTGTGGTCAGACGTTTTTCAGGTGTAGACGTTGGACCAGGGTCTTGCAATTTGTTTTGCTCCGCTCTACTGCTTACTCCTCCTCATGTGCAACAACCTTTTTATAGTCGGTTTATGCTTTAATCTCCAGTAGACTAACGACCTATCGAATTGTTTTCTCTTTGTGATGCAATTAGAAAAGAATACAGATGCAAATCTACATTTTAGAATTGGATGCAAGCATTAACAAAACCAATAAAAAATAAATGCACAAGAAAATAAGATATTACACCATTCCGGGATCCATGGTATCAGTAACTATGTCTGTTGCAATGCTTTATGTCAATACTTGGAGCACGCTGAAGTTTCATGATGCATTTTACGGATTCATAAAACGTTTCCTTTATTAGATGTGGCAAAAAAAAAGCTTCTTCTGTCATGAATAAGGTGTGCCAGAGATCATTATCACGGCATCATTAGATAAAGGTCATCTCCAGGGTAACACTCCTCGGCGGTGGTGCAGCCATCACTCCGCAACTGCCAAGAAGACAAGGAAGGAAGTCGCTCCTGATAAACACTCGCTAACATTTATTAGGGAAAATATTTTGATTGTATTTGGCGTCTCAGTCGCTGGATTATTTCATGTCCGTTATTTTCCTGCATTAAATTGGATTTGCTATTATGACACTAAACAGAAAAGTGCGTATCACATAATGACCTTGCTTTGCTTATTGCCTATTATAAGACTGTATCATCAATTTGGAGCACAAGATCACCTTCATTTACCTATTCTCTGTAGATATATGGGCATAAACTGTTTTTCCTACATCAAGCACATTAACTCAAAGGACAGCTTCAGAGGGAACCAATTTATAAGCAGATTTATAAGATACAGCAAAGTAATACCCAGAAGAAACCAGTGTCGGACAGGGTTGCCATGAACGCATTTGAGGAAATGACTCTGCGGGTCAATCCTCACTCTATACAGAACATCTCTAAGTTGACATTTAATTGCATTATAAATTTTATTTTGATATGTAAAGATGAGTGAACCTAAACAGTAAGCTTGGGTGTTATGTTTCGGTAGCTGAGGAGAAATTGCAAAAAATAGCCAAAGTAGTAATACACCAGAGAGGCTGGAAACTATTGGATTGCAGTACACTCAACTAACCGCCACACTAGAAGTAGCCGTGGAGCGTACCTACGGTGATCCTAGACACCTCGTCACAGCCAGAGGGATAACTACACCTAAAGGCAGAAAGATGAAAGCTATCTGCCCCGGAGCAGAATCCCCAAAGAAATAAGAAAGCCCCCAAACATGTAATGGCGGTTAGACAAGAAGAAAATACGAACACAGACAGAAAATAGAATGAGCAAACGCTGGGGCCCAATCTGTCTAGATAGAAAAGTATAGGAAAGAATTCTGACTGCAACCCAAAAAAACCCTGACAAAAATACCAACACTTCTGATTAACAAAAAACCTGAGATCACGTGATCTCTACCACCTAAATCAGATCTCTGGTGTAACTCACAACAACTCAGCAAATAAAAAATGACAAAAGAACAAAGCAAAAGTGCAAACACATAATGAGCACAATTGCAGCGCCAGACCCCAGAAGGGGACCAGGCTGTAGTCCACTGCAAGCAGCAAACCAGCAGTGAAAATCCAACAGAGGAAAAAAAATAAATAAATAAAACACTTATCTGAATGAGAGCAGGAAAGCAAGATGTGCCCCAAGCAAGACCAGGAGGAACAATTGATTACCGGAAAGGCTGATGGGAACTCAGGTCACTTATATCATACCATTCAGAGCCAGCTGAAGGCCATTCAGTAATTAGGTCATTACCCTCAGCAACCACCGGAGGGAGCCCCAGCTCAGAAGTCGCCTCCAAAGTATTCACAACACTTGGGGGTTCGTACCTAGTGTCCGGTAACAAACCTCAAACACGGACATTTTACTGTGCTTCCAGTTTCCTGTTTGGGTTTGCCAGTCTAATAAAGCTTGTTGAAAGGCTGCAGCGCAGTCAATCAACAAGCTTTTAGACTGTAGGCACTTACAGAACCATCACAGCTATGCCTGTAAGCAATGTGTGTACTCTGCATCCCCGCCTGTGGGAGTACTGTGCCTTTAAGACGCTGTGTGTACTCTGACCCCTAAACCTGTAAGAGTACTGTGCCTTTAAGCACAGTCTAGGAAATAAATAATTGGCATCAGATGTCTCGTTGCCATTTCTAGGACAAAGAAATCATTTTTCTAGACCGCTGTGTGTTATCTAGTAGTCTGGGAAATAAATACCGCATTTTTCGGACCATAAGACGCACTTCTTTTCCTCCAAATTTGGGAGGAAAGTGTGGGTGTGTCTTATGGTCGGAATGTAACATGTGGGGAGTGGGGCAGGGGGCAGCGGTGGAGTGAGATCGCAGGAGGCAGGAAAATATCCCCTCAGCTGCAGGAATCCAGCTCTGGGGAAACCACTGGTCCCGATACTTAAGTGCAGTGAAAATTCATTAGCCGCTTCCCCACCCACCTATCAGCTGAGCAGTAAGCGGGGAGCAGCAAATGACAGAGCCACATGGTTCCCCAGTGCTGGATTCCTGCAGCAGCTGGGGAGATGTGTGTTGGAAGGAGAAGGAGGTGGCAGGAGCAGAGTGCAGCAGGAGGCATCGCATACCTGACAGCACAGGGGCTGTGCTGATGCGAGGCTGAATGCTCCTGTGGAGGACCTGAGATGAGGTCATGAAGAGGGCGGGCTGGAGCATCACATGACCACACAAAGCCCTGCCTCTTCATGATGTCATCACAGGTTCTGCAGACACACTGTACAACAGAGAATTAATTAAAAGGTTAGTAATGACAGCACATAAAAAAGCACTCTGCCATCCTGTGGTGGACTATAACTCCCAGCATGCCATAGGATCTGCAGGAAATGCTGAGAGTTATAGTTCTCTCATGGGATCTTAAAGTAGCACTCCAGTGTTATTTTTCAGTGCTGGAGTGGTGCTTTAAATATAAGCCCCTTGCCCCCATTCTTATACTCACCCTCCAGCGTCTTCACATAGTACTTTACAGACACCACACTGGTCCCGCAGCACCATCTCCTACCCGTAGCTTCTAACATAATAACATACTATTATATATAATAACACCACATATAATAGTATGTTATTTATGTTATTAAATATTTTACCACATTTTTTGCTAGGCCAAATAAATATTTTTTTTAAACTGGTGTGTGTTTTCTAGTAGTCTAGGAAATAAATAATTGGCATCAGCCCTCTCGTTGCCATTTCTCGGCCAAATAAATAATTTTTCTGGACCGGTATGTGTTTTGAATTAGTCTGGGAAACAAATAATTGGCATCAGCCATCCCATTGCCATTAATAGGACAAAAAAATAATTTTTCTGTACCGGTGTGTGTTATCTAGTAATCTGGGAAATAAATAATAGGTATCAGGCATCTCATTGCCTTTTGTAGGCCAAATAAATAATTTTTCTGTACCGCTGTGCGTTACTAGTAGTCTGGGAAATAAACAATTAGCATCAGCCATCTTGTTGAAATTTTTATGCCAAATGAATCATTTTTCTGGACCGCTGTGTGTGATCTAGTAGTCTGGAAATAAATAATTTGCAAAAGCCATCTCATTACCATTTGCTATTCCAAAGAAATACATTTTCTGGTCCGGTGTGTGTTTTCTAGTACTTTTGAAAATAAATAATTGGCGTCAGCTGTCTCATTGCCATTTCTATGCCAAAGAAATACTGTCACGACACAGCTGTTGGGTGACCTGAGACCAGGGGCTCCTTCCCTGTCCCTAACACTAGGAGGCGCCCTAGATCGCCCTGCTCCCCAGGATACTTCAGATGGCAAAGATGCCGAGGCCTCCGCCCTTGCCTTATCTCCTGAGTTAGCCCTCCGTCTATTCTCTTCCCCCACCCAGGGAAGAGGGGCGCTACTGTGCACCATAGTACACCAACCCGACAAATAAGTCAACACAGACGAGGGTTAACAGAAAACTCCAGACATACAAAATATTCACTCATATAAAACAGAGGAATGCCCCGGGTTGTGAAGATAGGGTAATAAACCAAAATAAAGAATGATAAGGAATTACCAAACATACAAAGCAACAGTCACAGATAACTCCTCCAACTTTCCTTCTCATATGACTACCTCTTCCTTCGTTAGCCATGCAGCAAATGCTAGCTCTGACAAGGATTTGTAACAGAGTCCAGATTATAAAGGTGAAAGGAGTGGCTAACCAAGTCCAGCTGTGAACACAGTGATTTCCAACATGGCCGATTAACCCCTGTTCTGACAGAAGAAATAAACACATTTATAATGAAGGAGAAGTGCTTCTTCTCAGCGCCGGAGTAGGAGCAATCAGACGCTGTGGTCTTCTGGCTCCACACTGTCGCGATAACACACTTCTGGACCAGTGTGTTTTCTAGCAGTCTAGGAAATAAATAATTGTGATCGGCCATCTTGTTTCCATTTTTATGCAAAGAAATTATTTTTCTGGACCGCTGTGTCTTATCTAGTAGTCTGGGAAATAAATAATAGGTATCAGCTATCTCGTTGCCATTTGTAGACCAAAGCAATATTTTTTCTGGACTACTGTGTGTTATATAGTAGTCTGGAAAATAAATATTTGGCATCAGCCATCTCATTACCATTAGTAGGCCAAAGAAATGATTTTTCTGGAAGAGTTTTTTTCTACTAGTGTTGCAAATAAATGATTGGCATTAGTCATCTCATGCCATTTGTAGGCCAAATAAGTATTTTTTTCTAGACCGCTGTGTGTTATCCAGTAGTCTGGGAAATAAATAATTGGCATTAGCCATCTCGTTGCAAATTTTATGCCAAAGAAATAATTTTTCTGGACCGCTGTGTGTTTTCTAGTACTTTTGCAAATAAATAAATCTACTCTTCTGCCATCTTTTTGGGAATATTATGCGGTAAAACCACTTCTAAAAATGAGAAGAGCAGCAAACAGGGGACATGGGCATAGTGGTGCTGGTGTAGCTGCTGATTGTGGTGGTGAGGTAGCTGCTGCAGGAAGAGAACATGGTCGTTCTGTACCTGATATGTGCCCAAATATAGCACTTTCATCTGGTGCCCGTAGGTGACAGGACGTTATGCATCCTTTCGTAGGCCTGAATACTGCTGCACAAATTACTGGCCTTTGAAATGCTGCCATTCCAGCTGGTGTAAATGGACAGTTTTAAAAAACTGATGGCGGTGGCTGTCCCGCAGTACGTTGTTCCCAGCCGCCACTATTTTTCCAGGCGGCCATTTCTGCAATACACAAACATGTTGCGGACCAAATCAGGTGTGCACTGCGCAACGCCATCAGTGGCTAGGTCCAAATAACCACCGATACGTGGACCAGTACGCACCTCCTCCACCTCCTCCTCATCCAGTCACAGAAATACCTGCACCACAAACTTCAGCACAGCAAGGAGGAAACGACAAGAGGCTTTTCTGAAACTCCTCTGTTTGGGGGACAAATCCCACAATGTGCAGGAGCTGTGGACTGGGATCAAACAGCAGACAGATGAGTGGTTGGGGTCGTTGAACCTCAAGCCCGATCTTGTGGTGTGCGATAATAGGCGAAATCTCAGAGCAGCTCTGAGCCTAGCCGGTTTACGCACATCCCTTGCCTGGCGCATGTGCTGAACTTGGTGATGCAGAGCTTCCTGAAACACTACCCACACGTCGGAGCTGCTGCTGAAAGTGTGGGCAGTGTGAGCGCACTGTTGTCGTTCTTACCCTGCTGCTTGCCTGCCTGCACTGTAGCGTCATTTCTGCCTGCAGAGACTGTAAGAGCAGCAACAGGTAATACTGGAGTTTCAGCTGCAGCAAGCATGGCTGAGTCGCTGTGCAGAACAACACCACATCACCACCAATGTGTGTGTCCTGTTGCCCTGCTTCGAATATTCCACTAATATGGCCAGCGCTGATGCCTGCTGGAAAAAACAATTCAGGCCATGATGGATGAGGTGGTGTCACTGGAGGAATAGGAGCAGCAGGGCCAATTCACATTTGAATCAGACCTGTTGTCCACACATGGCTAGGAGGATGGGTTACTGTCCCAACTGCAGCCAGGTACTCAACTGTACAAGCAAGGGACAGTTTGAGAGGAGGATGATGAGGAGAAGTAGGAGAACAACCATGTTCAAAGCAAGGTGGCACTTAGATCAGCTCATGGGCATTACTGGAGCGTGGGTGGGGGGATACAGAGTACACCTCCCACTGGGGACAGCTTATCGTTGCGTCTGGGCAGTCTGGTACACATGAGCCAATGCATGCTGCAGTTCCTGCGCAACGACCGCCGAGTTGCCCGTATTATTACCATTGCATATTACTGGGTGGCCACCCTGCTGGATCTCTGCTGCAAGGACAACGTACCATCGTTAGTTCCGTCACAGGAGATGGATCTCAAAATGCGTGAATGCAAGCACACGCTGGCAGAGAAACTACTAATGGATTTCCCACATGCTAGTGGGGGCTCAGGGGAACAACAAGACAGAGGCAGAGGAGGGAGTTGCCAATGCAACAAGGGCACCGTCAGCACCTCGGTAGGCACGGTTAGCATGGCTGAAATGTGGCAAAACTTTATAAGGATGCTACAACATCTGGCACCGTCATCTGATATGGTCCATATTATCAGGAGCCAGCGTTACAACAACACGGTGGAAGAGTATCTGTTCACACGTGACAGGCAGCAGAAGTTTACATGTATGTCAAAATGGAATAGAAAAGGCAGTGATCTGCGGGAGATTCGGGAAGCTTTAGAAAGGAAGTATTCTACACCAGCTGCATCCAAGTTGTGTGGATCACCTTAATGGGGTTGTCTCATGAGTTTTTTTTTCAGTAATACGCCACTCCCCTGCCTTCGGCTTACTGCTTGCTGAGGAGCGGTGCACTACTACTTGATTGGCAGTTCGGACCAGTGGCATTGTCTTGCCGTGAGCCCGGACTGTGCATTGTTTGAAGCTGCTTTTTAAGGCACATTTGGGGTTTGCAGCATCAGAGCTGAATGGCAGTGAAGGTAGCCATAATTGGGATATACCAGTGTATTCCAGCTTCAGAGCAGCGCTTACAATCTCTATTGCAAAGAGCCTATAAGTACTGTGCATGTTCAACCCCCTTCTTCTAGACTGCAGCGGTGGCCAGAAACCCAGGCCACGAAACATTAATGATAACATTTTTAAAAAAATCATTCCGCTCTTGAGAAAAGAGGATTTTTTAATAACAGGTAAATTTCAAAGTTGCTTTTTTTATGAGCACTTTGCAATTTTATCTATAAAAAAAAATGGGAGCAACCATTAGCAATGATAGACGCTCAAGAAAAACCTGTGGAATATCTCTCCACTACATGCATAAATCTGCAGAGATTTTGTTCTGCAAAGTGGCAATGAGAAGCTGAAAAATCCCATTTCACTTAAATCGTGGGGAACGTCCACACATAAATAATCTCGTCCATTTCACATTTCTTGTGTAACCGCTGCCTAAGGCTCATCTGTGACAGTACAATATCTCAGACTTCACCAATGTCACCTTCACATATGTAATATTAGGCCCGGATTTTCCCATTGAATTTGACAACATAATACTATTAGGTGAGAACAATATTCATGATAATATGACGTTTTTCCTCGTACCGCAATAAATTCTATATTTCCTGCCACAAGCACATATACACAGAGGGTCAACTTTACTGGAAGCCAATTAACCTGCCAGTCTGTATAGGAAGGATAGCAAGAAACCAATATGCCCAGAGGAAGCCATGCAGGTCTTGCAAATACAGCACGCATCATGTAAATTATCAGAGAAATAAAGAAAATTCAGGGTCTTTATAAAAAATGGTTGAAAAAAAGTTGTTTTTTAATTCATAGTTCTGCTTTCTGGATGTATGAATATGATAAAAAATATTTGCAGGCTTCAGCAGCCACGAGAGTAGTCCAAGAACGCTAGACCAGAGCCCTTCGACTCTCCTCCTACTTGTTGAAATGCCTGATGCTAGTGATGAACGAGTATACTTGTTGCTCAGGTGGTCTCCGAGTATTTGGAAGTGCTCGGAGATTTAGCTTCTGTTGCCGCAGCTGCATGATTTATGGCTGCTGGACAGCTTGAATACATGTGAGAAATGCCTGTTTTGTTAGGGAATCCCCACATGTATTCAGGCTGTCAAATAGCCGCAAATCATGCAGCTACGGCAACAAAAACTAAATCTCACTTCCAAATACTCGGAGATCACCCGAGTGTGCTTGGAAAAACCCGAGCAACGAGTATACTCGCTCATCACTACCTGGCGCCTCTTCTGATTGGTAGACCCAACCCCAATGCCATTGTTGTGGCGCAAAACACAACTGACCGCTCACAGAGTCTACTAGTCAAAAGAATAGCTGGGATGTCGTCAGCAAGGAGGAGGTTGCAGGGCTCTGGTCTAGCAGACACCGGCTACTGACGTGGTCCTGCAAATCTTTTTAATCATCTCTAATTTTTTTTTTTTTTTGGTGCTGAAACTGGTAAAGTAAACACAGTTCAGTATACTTACGTTACCATTCTGTGCTGTTCATTAGCTGTAGGGAAGTCCGCAATGGCTGGAAGGGACTTTTCAAAACCTAAAATAATCATAACCCATCTTTATCAAAGGTCTTCAATCTATTAATATCAGATAGGCATGGTTCTGACACCCGGCACTCCCTCCGATCAGATGTTTACTGCTCCCAATACAGCTGGTATAAGCAGTGTACAGAGCCACAGCACAGCTCCGTATGCCATGCAGTGGCCTTATTGGGGTACTGTAGCTCGGCTCCTATTCACATGAGTAGGAGCCTGAGAAAGGCCACTACACAATGTACAGTGCGTAAGGAAAGTATTCAGACCTCTTTAAATTTTTCACTCGTTTCATTGCAGCCATTTGGTAAATTCAACAAAGTTCATTTTTTCTCATTAATGTACAGTCTGCACCCCATCTTGACTGTAAAAAATCAAAAATGTAGAAATTTTTGCAAATGTTTTTAAAAAGAAAAACTGAAATATCACATGGTCATAAGTATTCAGACCCTTTGCTCAGACACTCATATTTATGTCACATGCTGTCCATTTCCTTGTGATCCTCCTTGAGATGGTTCTACTCCTTCATTGGAGTCCAGCTGTGTTTAATTAAACTGATAGGACTTGATTTGTAAAGGCGCACACCTGTCTATATAAGACCTCACAGCTCACAGTGCATGTCAGACCAAATGAGAATCATGAGGTCAAAGGAACTGGCCAAGGAGCTCAGAGACAGAATTGTGGCAAAAGCACAGATCTGACCAAGGTTACAAAAGAATTCATGGCGTTTTGTACAAAATAAAAAAAAAGAAGAGAACTGCAATAATAGTGTAAAAGAAAGGGAAAAACCTTGTGACTTATGCTCATTGTACAGTATGCTAATATCACACCATGTAGTAATAGTAGCAGGCAGAATCTTTTCTTTACGATCATTTTACAGTCCTTATTTTGGAAAGTTTTCTAAGTGACCTTGGTTCTTTGGCTCCTGAGATCATGCAGCGTGTGATTTCAGCAGAGCTCACGGTGGTCATATGGCGGTTATACTCCCTAATAACCAGTCTGGAGCTTTCTTCATGTAGTCTAGGCTACATGGAAAATTGTGGTCAATTGGAAGTAAACAGATGGTTATTATAAAGTTCATCATCCCCCGAGGACTGGGGAATTAGAGCAACACAACAACTGAAAAGACAAAATTAACATTTGATGAAGGGAGGCAGAGACTTGGGAGGTAAGGGATCTGGCGGATGTCAATCAAGAGAAGGCTTCGGGGAGGTGAAATGATTTTCGGAGCAGGACCTTTTGGCAGAAGCATTATTGATAAACAATATATTGCCATTAAAACACAATACATCACATTCAGGAGAACATGACTTCATATCAGCGGCTGCTAAATAATGCCCTGAAGACAAAAAAGGTCTGTCTAGACGTGGTCATAATGTAACATTGGGACGCTGAGTCTTACATACTGTATCTGTAATGTCTATCTGGACTATATAGCATATACAGTACACATAATAACCAACAGACCGACATAAAGATGTGGAGCAGCTTAAATATAATATTTATAATCTTCTAAACTCTTATATTTCAGACATATAAAATCAGCATTGGATAAATTACCATGTAAAATCACTGAGCGATCTGCTTTAGACCATATTGTCAAAGTCAGATAATGATTGTTGCAGAACCAAAGGAAAATAGTTAAAATTTTGCCTTTAATCATATAGGCTAAAAAAAAAATTGGAGAATGTGCACATATTAAAAAAGAAAACTCCTGATTCGTATGCATTTCGGGTATAAAAACCCTTAATCATAACTGTAGGCAGATAATAATGAGGGCAATCGGGGATACAGCGCCAGGGTCCAAGGCTCTGTGGGGTGGGAAGCCATGGCCAGATTGCCTTCATTATAATGTTTTGCGCCACCATGCGCAGCGCGCATCCTAGGGCAGGGAGCTTTCCTGGTGCTCCGCTGCCGGCAATACAGAATGGCATCGCAGCTCCAGGGGTTTGCCTGTCGACTCTTCTGTGACGTGCCTGCGTGATGACGTTATCAGCCGGCACCAGCATGTACGCACAGGCCCAAGCAAGAAGAGTATGTGGGGATTTTTTGAAATATGAGTATGAGATGTGTGCATGTATATAGGGGACTATGTGGGGGGCTTATACTGTATATAGAAGGATACGTGGGAACTCACACTGTATAGAGGTTCTAAATGAGCACTGAAACTGTATATAGAAGGCTATGTGAGGGCTCAAACTGTATATAGGAGGATATGTGATGGCTGAAACTGTATATACGAGGCTATGTGAGGGCTCATACTGTATATAAAGGGCTATGTGGGGTCTCATACTGTATATTGGGGTTATGTGGGGCTCCTACTGCATATAGGGATCTCATACTGTATATAAGAAGCTAAGTGGGGGCTCATACTGTACTTACGATATGTGGGGTTCATACTATACAGTACAAAGAGAGCTATGTGGGGTCTCACACTGTATATAGGAGGCTATATGGCGGTTTTTACTGTATATAGCGAGCTATATGGGGGCTCATACTGTATATAGGGAGCTATGTGAGTGCACATAATGTATATAAAGAGGCTATGTGGGGTCTCATACTGTATGTAGGAAGCTAAGTAGGGGTTCATACTGGATCTACGGAGCTATGTGGGGCTCATGCTGTTTATAGGGGCTATGTGAGGGCTCATACTGTATATAAAGAGGCTATGTGGGGGCTCATACTGTATATAGGAAGCTAAGTAGGGGTTCATACTGGACATAGGAAGCTATGTTAGGGCTCATACTGTATCTACGGAGCTATGTGGGGCTTATGGGGGCTGTGTATTGGCTCATATGGTTTATAAGGGGGCTGTGTATGGGCTCATATATTATATAGGAAGATGTCCGCATACCAGTACTTTATTCTTCTCAATATTAAGTGATTTCATTAATATTAATATAATTAATTACTATTCTATATAGTGCTATGTTATGTACAGCGCTGTACATAAGGGAAAATAAATGTGCGCAGTGCGCAAAGCACGCTACTATCTCTCTTGTTTTATGTCTACAGATGTGCACCTGAGCACCAATGTGTTAATCATGTGACTTATCATATGATCTATCAAAGTGGGTTATGTGATGTCACATGATACATTGGGGGATATGGGGTCCATGCCTTCTAAACTGCCCGGGGACCTGACTACTTTTCATCCGCCCTTGATCGTAACTATAATTAAGGGTTTTTCTATCTGAACCACGTATGCTTTATGGGTTTTCTTTTTCAATATGTGCATATTCTCTCAAATTTATTTATCCTATATAATTAACAGCTTTTCCTCCCGAAAAGCATAAGCATTGTGGTTTTTCTTTTTTAATCCATGTAAATTCGCCCAATTTCTTTTATCCTATATGATTAAAGTCTAAGTTTTAACTACAGTGTGATTCACTCGCTACTTTACCCGGAATTGCCGCTGTAACCTCTAAAATAGACGATCTATTCTACTGAAATATGGACTGTATATACCTTGGTTCATGACAAACTGATATTTTAAAGCAGATGTTGGAAATGTCCATCGTTCGCATCCAAGCATGCCTGCACGCGCTGTTCTATATGGTTGAATGTATTCCACAGGACCTCTGAGGTCATAGCCTAAATTTCTCTCTGTATGTTCTCTCGGATCATGTAATGTTCGTGGCTTGTTACTGTACACCCGAATCTTCAAATGGTCCCAAAGGAAAAAATGTGGCTGTGTTAAATCAGGCAATCTTGGTGGTCACAGTCTCTTGGAGATTACTCTATCGTCAAAAAAGGCTTCAATGCATGGTTTGGATGGTGGATTTTGACCTCCAAAGTTCTTTAGAAGCTCACTTTGGCACTTCTTTAAGGACACAGTTTTCCAATGTGACAGCTTCTTATATTTCAATGCAGCTGTCAAGCCCCTGTCGGGAGAACCGCTGGCCAGTCCGTGAACTGTGGTCCGATCTCGTTACGATTCATACAGCCGTTGGACTGCGCCCTTAAGATAAAAATGGCAAGAATGCAACTAAAAATTTCACCAAATAACACAATACACATTAATGCATGGAAACAGAGTGGAAAAAACAATGGAGGTCAGTGACAGAAAAATATCACAAATGTCCGGAATAAAATGCTGTAGAATAGTTGTAGTTTTTTGTTAAAATTAGAAGTTGTCCAATAAAAAACCAACTCCAGAGCAGGTGGTGTTGGAAAAAATGTGGCTAAAAATAATTGTCTGATAAATGTGGCGTTTGTACTGAGTGTCAGGCCCTTGTTCCTTATATTTTTGTTGGGAATGGTGAGCCTGGCTTCAAAGTCATACCAGGCATGATACATTTATCATATGTTCATTTTACATTTATTATATGTTCATGATGCGAAATACCAACCAGATAGCGATATTTACTAGAGATGAGTGAATTGATTGGAAAATAAGATTTTTTTTTACAATTAAATGACGTGTCACACCTTAAGTGATGACATAAGGCTGAATCAACGGAACACCAACTGCCAGTGAATTAATTTTGCATTTTGTGATCGATGCAACATGTAGGTGGCCAGTAAACTTCCAGACAACTCAATCTCATTGAATAATTTGATAGACAATCTGAAAATCACTTTATTTATAAATCATGTTGTCTTACCCCAAAAAGAACTGCTACAAAAGTAACACCAGTAGGTGTGTCCCTTCTGCTTATCTTACTGTCCACTGCCTGTTGCCAAGTCTAATTCATCTCTAGAAGCAGAGACACAGACACAGTTTACAAGAACTAAAGGCGGGCGTCTTTGTCTCTCTACAGGAAGAAGAGGCGGGTCTTTGTCTCTCTACAGGAAGTAGAGGTTAGTCTTAGTCTCTCTACAGGAAGTGGAGGCGGGTCTTTGTCTCTCTACAGGAAGTGGAGGAAGGTCTTTGTCTCTCTACAGGAAGTAGAGGCTGGTCTTTGTCGCTCTACAGGAAGTGGAGGCAGGTCTTTGTCTCTCTACAGGAAGT
>VIAB01000048.1:482934-499221 GCA_009801035.1 Oophaga pumilio
AGGGAGCTTCAGCTCTGAAGTCGTTTCCAAAACGTTCACAACAGTTCTCCCTGAGATAAGCCACTGGCAAACGTATCAGTTGGCGGTTTTCTCATAGAGAACACAATGCAAGCTTTCTTGTGAATTGGAGAGAAGGCTGAGATGGCTTTCGGCCAGGCAAGCACTTCCATGTATGAGTCGGATGAAATTCTGTCAGCCAAGAGAGCCCTATTGTGTATGGGAGCGTTGTCTGATATATCTGTCGACCGGGCGAGCACTTCCGTGTATGAGAGAGTCAGACGAAATTGCTGCCAGCCAAGCGAGCCCTACTGTGTATAGGAGCATTGGCTTTTCACTTCACAACTAGGGTTGAGCATTCCGATATCGAAACCCGGTTCTGATACCTGAAATCCAATGTAAGTCTATGGGAACAAAATATCGGAATTAAAAATATTCCGATATTTTGTTCCCATAGACTTACATTGGATTTCAGGTATCGGAACCAGGTTTCGGTATCGGAATGCTCAACCCTAATCACAACCACAGGTGAACTTCAATAGCCACATATACCACTAATATCTCACAAAATCATCTTTCTTTCTCCATTTTTTTAAATCTGGTAATCTTGTGTCACACATCTAAGGGATATATTGATCCAAAAGAAAATGTAAGGAAGAATACATCTGTATTTTACCAAAAAGGGTTGCCTTGGAAAGACCACTATAAAAAAAAACATCATAAACATTCAGCTACTGGAAGGTATTCAGAATTGATCTTTTCTAAAAAAAGAATCATATCAAGCAAGAAAATGAAAATGATATAAGGGAGAATATTGAATTGAAACAAAAATACTCTCTATATAGTGTAGTGTGCGTATTCCAAAGTTACCTGTACAAGATAGAAGAACCTCAACCTCAAAGGACATAATAGGCTTCATAAATATTGTAACTTGTGATCAATTGTTCCACTTGCCTTTGTAAGCAGCTCACTGTTTGATCATATCCTTTTTGTTCTCTTTGTATAGACTTTGAAAACCCATCTTAAAACATCAGTTGACTTTTTATTTATTTGAGTTTTTATCTTTTTTTTGCCTATGATTGCTTGAGGTTACTAAAACTACTGATGCGTTAAGAAATGGTCTAATAGGATATAATATCTATCAAAGAACAGTAAAAAAAATATATAACGAGTATAATTTCCAATCACAAGCAAATAGCAAACAAAAAAGCCACTTTGGGGCCGACTCATTAACACTGGAGTAGCGCGCGCTCATGCAACGCCAGTCTCGCTGGAGTACAAAGCATCTAATTAACAGGCGCATGCCACTTAATGGATTTGGCACATCTTCTGAGTGCCTTGTGCCTAAGTGCACTGAACCAGAAATGCTACTCCAGTCACAGACTGGAGTAGCATTTATGCCCCACAAAACACAGATGCTTTTGCTGAATTGGAAGGGTGAGAGTAGCTAAGCCTTGTCCCAGTTTCTCCTCCGTTCCACGCATTTCAGAACAGATGATTCTGGCATCCCAAACATCAAAAGTCGCTGAATTTTTGTGCAACTCCACATTGCACAAATATTTTGCAACTTTTCAACTCTTTTACAAGACTTTTCTTATGTATCAAAAATCAACAACAGCCATTTGTGAATTATGCAGTATCAATTAGTCATTGCTAAGGGAGTTCGGTCTCATTCATATATTTTTAGTGGCTTTTGAAGGAAATGTGGTTCATAAGAGGCCTGAAAATCACCCGGAACTGGGCAAGGAAAAGTTGTCCAGAGGTTGCTCCGGACTAGTCACACCTCTACCTATGGTCCTCGACTCACTTTTGAAACCATATTTTCTTTGAAATGCTGCAGTATTTCAGAATACAACATATCTGAATGCAATATCTGATTCATTCTGTCCGCGGTTTAGACAGCATGACACTAGGGAAAAGTTTTCTTTAATGAAGCAAAATTGCAAACTTATTTTTAGCCAACGTACATTCATTGAAGTAAAAAAAAATGCCCCTGAAGATCTCTATACTCTATGAATTACAGCATTATGTGGAACCTTTTTTTTTTAAAAAAATACTAAATATTATCTGGGAAGTATATGGCAGTAGTATTGAATTGGTTTTTCCAGGCTGGGGTCTTAAGTCTGCAGTCATCCTATTTGACTGCAAACTTGGAAATCCTCACAGTGCGCACAGTGAGCACAGTCACGATTCTCTGGTGCTGGAGGCGGAAGCCGGTGGTCATGTGTCTGCAAGCATGTGATTTGCATTCTTCAGGCTGAATTTCAACTAGATGTGTCTGGTCTCTTTCAACACACTTGCACTTGTCAAGGTGGCACATGTCAAGACGGCTTGTGACTGCATGTTTGCAAATCGCATCGGAGAATCCTAACAGTGCGCACTGTGAGGATTCATAAGCCTGCATAGACTGACTGCAGACTTGAGCCTCAAGTCTGGACACCCCCTTAATTTGATACCATTTTGAACATTTTTGGTATACCCCCAGCATATATCATAAATGTCCTACAGAAGTGGGTCTAGTTGTTGAAACCCAGATCTCTGTTGAGACTGAGGCTCAATAGTGCTTCATCAGGACTGGAAAGAGATGCGTATACTAAGCCATCACCAAAGACCCTGTCCTCGAGTTACAAGTGGGTCCCACATATATCTAAATCCAACCTTGAATATTCTAATATCTCTTCTTTGTTGAGGACAGAACAGAATCATATTCATGAAAAGACTTCCAGCCTAATAATTGTCTTACTCCCAGTAGATGGACATTCTCATTCCTGGAGGACCAGCTGTCTTCTTCTAAGCAATAAATATTTCTGTTCCTTGTAAATTGACCTTCCTGCCTGAATAACTATGAAGAAAGAGCGTCCGCTCTCTAGTGGTCAGAAGTTTCTACACTATAATCTAAACCTTCTTCCCGATAATAGACAGATATCTTGAAGGTCCTTCCTTCCTCTAGTAGATTGGCCATTATTCTCCTAATGCATTTCTTTGTGGCAGTACCATATCCTCTATAACTTTCAGCATCTACGGGTTATTGTAATCGAATTCTTTCATTGAAGCCCTCTTAGGCTGTATCTCTCCTCTGGAATACTTCTGGGCAGTTAAAAGCTCAATTCAACTGTATTTAGTCATAAAAATTCCAAGTCTTCTGTCCTCTTACTTTCCAAATTCATCCGCGTTCATCCTTTAATGCTCGCTTATGGATAACCTTCCCTTCTAGTAATAGAGCAGATGGCATCACAAGAGCAATTGTTTTCCGTAATTTCGGAACAGAACGCAGCTTTTACAAATACAACATTGAAGTTTTTTTTTTTCCCTTCCACCTGACTCTCCAAGACACACACACCAGGAGTTGAAAATTATTAAGTAAAAGCATTAGTCCCAGTGCAAGGCTGTAATGCAGTGGTTTGCTTTGTCCTTCCAAATAAATGGGAAACCAGAAATTACCAGTAATTTAACTGGGGCGAGCGGGGGAGAGTAATTGTCTGTGTGAATCACAGACAGTGCTCTGAATAATGAGAGAGCACAACGGAGTGAGGCTGTAAATTAAGGGCACTTATCTTAATTGAACATCTGAAATAATGTTTTATTTATACAAAGAAGAGGTAGAAGAAAAAAACTGATCCAAAGCCTTCACAATGGCACGCTTCTTTATCGGCTGTGGTCATTGTGGCGAGCGTTGTCTTTCTTTGTCAGTGCAGAAGAGATGATATAGAAGAACACACTTATTGTTCAAGCACATTAGACATTACATGGACCGGCGGTGGGAATGGCACTCGTATGCTGTTTCCGTCAATGGACGCTTCCAATCACCAGGTTACATTTTGATTCTAAGCGTTGTTGTACTGAGCAGCAAATCGTCTTCGTCCCAAAGGATCTAAACTGTGTGAAATAGTTTGTGCATATAACTATAGAGGAGCGAATCGATTCAAGTTGAATTGACTTTACCTCGAATTTCACCAAAAATTTCAATATGGCAGGATCTGATTTTTTTTAATTTGGCCAATCGCTTCACCCGAATCCATCAAAATGGTATCTGGTAGGCCACCATTTAGTTTAATTTCCAAGGGACAGGAAGAATTTTAACAAAATTATATTATATTCACCTCTTGCTGGCCCTCAACCACTACTTGCAGCTCCTTTCTAACCCTCCCAGATCCTGAACGTTCTTCTCTTCACAAGTCTTCACTCTTACTATGTCAGGAAACAACGTGACATCATGGGGTGATGAATGTCATGATGTTTCCAAACCTCTTCCAGGTTCTCACAAACTCCTATCTAAGCTTCATAGTTCCTGTCTTCAGTCTCATTAGGTCAGGAAACATCATGACATCATGGGGCCATGGATGTCATGATGATTCCTGACCTAGTGAGACTGAAGACTTATAAAGCGAAGATCGGAGGCCCAGTCATTGACTGAGGTGCAGAGAACAGGACCACAATTGTTAAGCTGAAGACTCAAGATCTGTGTCACATCTGAAAATGGGACTACAACTACAATGTTTGATTTTGGCACCAGGAACTTCCGTCTTAATTCTGTGGGTGGCGCTTATGATGGAGGTGTTGGGACAAAAAAACTCTGGATGGTGCAGGCCCTGTCCAGCCAGAGATGCTAGTATGGCTGGGACCTCTAGTGCCACCCATTCTGGTTGTATGGGTCTGTGTGCTGTCCAGCAGGAGTAATCAACTTCCTGCTGTGGCCAGTGTGACAGCACCACATCTTATTAAAACTCCCAGCAAAATACTGATAGTTGCCAGTTATAGTTTACACTTCTTTGGTCTACTCCTGCTTCCCAGCTTTTACTCATCTTATTTATATCCATCCTTGACTTCCTCTCGTGTTTTCTTTTTTTTACTGTTTTAGGATTTTGTACCAGATATTGACTTCTTCTTAGCAAACCGGAATTCTGACTATCCTCTGCCAGCCTGCTCCACCGGCCAGCAGCCGCTCTGAGGATGTAAACCAGGGGGCCCTCTGTTAGTCCAGATCCCTGTATAAAAGATGGAGGCCAGGGTTACTCTGAAACATACTAGATGGAGTGGCTTGCCCAAAGCCTGTCCGTGGAAGGGCTTTTAAGAGCTGACCTCTTTGACAAGTCATTGGAGATTCGATCTCTGGGCGGCTTTTCAATGTATGTTTTTTTTTAAAAAAAAGCCAAGTTTCAGAGTAAAACATGCATGACTTCAACTATATAGCCAGTGTCTCATTCTCAATCTCCTATCAGGTTCCCTTTAAGAACAGCTCCCACTCTTATAGGCTCAAATCATCCATTAGTAACTGAATAGTCGCAATGTAATACTACATTTTCCCCACAGATGTCGCTGCAGAGATAATGTCTTTCCAGCAGTAGCTTCCCCTGACAAAATCTGTTATCTACTAGGACTGGACCAGCTCCAATCAGAAGAAAATTGTTCTGATACTTAAGCGAAAAAAAAAAATATTTTAATTTCAGCTCCCTTAGATGTCATACACAACAGATTAATATTTCCTGCAGAATTTAATGATCACGTTGTTATCAGGTGATTGCAAAGTTAATTTGAAAAGCAAGCACCTAATATTCACAAGCCAATAAATGAAATCGTGCAGAGAAAAATGAGATACAAAAGCTGCCAAAAAATTAAAATGTCTTCCTTTCTTAGATCTCATAAAAAAAAAAAACACAGTCCAAATGGCTCGGAATGTTGTGAGTCAATAATGAAATGTGCTCGATCACACAGAAATGAGAAGTAAAACAGCACAGCCAAGAATTCCCCAATTAAAGAGCACATCTATCAGAGCTGGCATGTTTTTTAAACAGCGAATCCTCTGTCCAAAATACTTCAAGCAGAAACATATTTGGTTTACCAAACAGCCTGGCCGGGATGGTGCGATTGCAGCAGGACTGTGCACTTGTCATTTTTTTCACAGATGAAGAACTGTATACACTTCCATCCATTGTGATTACAGCTGCAAAATGACACAGTATAGGCGGCCAAAAACCCAGATCCAATGACCTGGCCAACGTTAGAGCAAGGCACGGCCAAGAGCTCCCTATAGAATTTCTGGATCGTGCAAAAATATTATATAACTTAGGCAATTGATCTGACATAGTAAGAAAAAAAATATTAGAAAACAGACATGCTCTATGGCTTTTTTTTTACTGTTTTATTTAGTTGAACACTATAAATCGTGCTCCTCGGAGGCGGGACTCACTAGTGAGCTGGCAGTGTTTACACTGTTTTCTGGATGTTTAAAACTGATAGAATATGTTTAGAACAGTCCTTGAATACTAGATCAGAGGCTCAGACCCTCAGCAGTCCTGGCGATCAGTTGTTTGAAGGGGTTGTACTGCCCCAGTGAATGCTACGTCCCCTTCATTGCCTACACTGCTCTGTAGAGCACAGCTCCTTACTTTTAGTGCCGGCTTCGGTTAGTATTGCAGCTCTGTCTCATTCACAAGTGAGCAAACAAACAGGAAAAAAAAGAAGTACGTTATATGTCCAAATCAATGGGAGATTTTAAAAGCAAGTACAATTTATTTTGTATTTTAATCCATATTTAGTTGATTTAAATAAAAAAAAAATAAGGATTTGGAAAACCCCTTTAGCTGCAGTTATAGATATACCATAATTAAAATATGATATATATAAATTATTGAAAATGTGTATTATGTAGGTGCCAATATTAACTACAAAGTTAAATCACTCTTAGCTGGATTTTAGAATTGTGACAAATGAGCCTTTATTTTCTTTAGTGCATTTGTAATCACCCTTGCGGTACCTGTCTATCTCAGGGAAGATTATCAGTTTAGTGTTGCTTTCTCCAGTACAACAGGAGGAAGATTACCATAAGGTGTAAATAATTTCTCACTGATTACTACCTTCTTGGTAACTTTTACTTTCTCAGCAACTGCTACACTTTAAATAACATCTCCTACTGTAATTAATACACTAAGAAACTACTGTTTGCTCCTTAAATATCACTTTCTCAAAACTTCTACTTTCTCTGTGACTATTACTTTCTCAGTACAAATTACAGTACTCAGTCTGAGTTACTACTAACCTCTCAGTAACTGATACTTTCTCAGTAACTACTACTCTCTATTACTCTCTTGGGAACTATCACCATCTTACGTAGGTTGTTAACCAATTAGTAACTACTATTTTCTCAATAGCTATTACTTTTTCTGTAACTACTACCTACTTTTGCTTCTCACTATCTATTACTCTTTCAGGAATAAGATTTACTTATAAGTACATTAGTAGTAACTATTATTTTCGTTGAATTATTTTCACAATAACTACTGCTCTTTGATACTATTACCCTCTCAGTAACTTCTACTCTCCCAGTAACTACCCTCTCAGAAACTAATGCCTCCTAAGTAATTTCTACTCGCTCAGAAACTATTATCCTCTCAGTAACTACTACCCTATCCTTAACTAGTACCATCTCAGTAACTAGTACTTTCTCACTACCACCCTCTCAGTAACTACCTTATCAATAACTAATACCCTATCAGTAACTAGTACCATCTTAGTAACTAATACCTATCAGTAGCTAGTACCCTTGCAGTAACTACAATCCTACAAGTAACTACTTTCTCAGTAACTAGTAATCGCTAAGTAACTACCACCCTACCACAACTACTACCCTATTGTTATATAGTTACATCTCAGTAACTAATACCCTCTCAGTAACTAGAACTCTCTCATTATCTAGTACACACTCAGTAACTATTACCCTCTCAGCAACTACTACTCTCTAAGTAACAAGGTCCCTCTGTTTTACTACTACTCTATCAGTAATTAGTACCATATCAATAACTATTACACTCTCAGTAACTACTACCCTGTCTGTAATTACTACCTTCTCAGTAACTACTACCTTTTCAGTTTCTACCACCCATCTGTAACTCCTATCAGTAACTAGTACCTTTTCCGTAATTACAACCCTATTAGTAACTACTACCTTCTCAGTAACTACTACTCTCTAAGTAACTACTACCATATCAGCAACTACCACCCTTTCAGTAGATAGCACCCTCTAAGTAACTAATACACTCTCAGTAAGTAGTACTCTCTAGTATCTAATACACACTTTGTAACTATTACCCTTTCAGTAACTACTATCTCAGCAACTACTACACCCTCAATAACTAGGAACCTCTGTTTTACTACTACTCTGTCAGTAATTAATACCATCTCAGTAACTAGTACCCTCTCAGTAACTACTACACTATCTGTAACTACTACCCTTTCAATAACTAATACAATATCAGTAACTACCACCCCATTTGAAACTCCAATCAGTAACTAGTACCCATTCAGTAAGTACAATCTTATTAGTAGCTACCTACTACTACTCTTTAACTATTACCCTATCAGTAACTATTACCTAATTAGTAGATAGCACCCTCTCAGTAACTAATACACTCTCAGTAACCTGTAACCTAACCATAATTTATACACTCTAAGTAACTAGTACCCTCTCAATAACTAGCACCCTATTTGTCATTATAACCTCAGTAACTAGTACCCTCTCAGTGTCTTAAACCTGCTTAGTAACTAGGTAACTAGCACCCTATCAGTATCTAATACATGTTTAGAAACTATTATTACCCTATCAGTAACTACTATTATCTCAGCAACTGCTAGTCTCTCAGTAACTAGGACCCTCTGTTTTACTACTATTCTACCAGTACATAGTACATTCAAAGTAACTTGTACCCTCTCAGTAACTACTACCCTCTCTGTAACTCCTACCCTATTAGTAACTAGTACTCTTTCGGTAAGTACAACCTTATTAATATCTACTACCTTCTCAGTAACTGCTACTCTATAAATAACTGCTACCCTATTAGTGACTACTAACCTATCAGTAGATAGTACCCTCTCAGTAACTAATGCACTTTCGGTAACTGGTGCTCTCAGTAACTAGTACTATTTCAGTAACTAGTAACCTATCTGTAACTTAAACAATCTCAATAACTAGTACCCTATCAGTATCTAATATCTGCTTAGTAACTAGCACCCTGTCAGTGACTACTACTATCTCAGTAACTACTATCCTCTGAGTAACTACCACCCCATTTATAACTCCTACCCTATCTGTAACTATTAAGGCTGGGTCTCACATAACGACACACCAGCGATCCCAACAACAAGTAACTAAAACATCAGTAACTCCTACCCTATTAGTAATTCCTACCCTATGAGTAACTACTACTCTATTAGTGACAACTACCCTCTCAGTAAATAGTATCTTCTAAGTAACTAGCACGTTCTGAGTAGCTAATACGTTATCAGTAACTCCTACCCTATTAATGACTCCTACCCTATTAGTAACCACTACCCTATTAGTGACCACTACATTATCAGTAACTATTACCGTCTCATTAAATATTATCTTCTCAGTAATTAGTACCATCTCAGTAACTAGCACTTTCTAAGTAACTAATATGCTATCAGTAACTCCAACCCTATTAGTGACTGCTACTTTATTAATAACTACTACCCTATTAGTGACAACTACCTTATCAGTAACTATTACCCTGTCACTGAATAGTATCTTCTCAGTAACTAGGACCCTCTCAGTATCTACTATCCTATCTATAACTCCTACCCTATTAGTAACTAATGCCTTATCAGGAACTATTACACTCTCAGTAACTAGCACCCTATCAATAACTACTACTCTCTCAGTAACTACTACTCACTAATTCTTACTCTCGTAGTAGTTCCTACTTTTTCAGGAAATAAATAATAACCTCCCTATTTTAGACTGCCCTCTTTAAGTCCTTATTTTGCTTCTTTTTGAGAAAAGTCCACCTGCGCGGTAATCTGGATGGAGGCATGCTTACAGAGTGTTTGACCATCACACATGCCAGCTCCATACACAGGGAATTATTAATTTGCAGTTCTCGATGCTGCTCTGTCTGCAGTCTTTTTGATAGCAGGATGAGAATGTCTGTAAGGGAGTCTGGAACCATCTCAATACGTGCTGATGGCAGGAGCTGGCTTACTCTGCATATTCTCCCATATCTAAGCCAACTCACCAGCCTCTGTTGATTCTTGGAACAAAAAGCAAGCTGCTTATGGCTTCTCTAGATCAGGTGCATTGGCTGGAAATGACTTATATTCCTATGTCACAGAGCATTAAGCAACCGGAGGAGGGAAATCACAATTGAGCCTTCAGGAATAGAAAGAATAGACTGTAGATCCACCTGCTCTCGCTTTATGCTATGCAGTACAGTGTCAATTACCAAACTTATACACGACACTGTTTAGTTTATTTCACCTCTTTTTCTTTCTTTCTCATAGGAATAAATGGCTTTTCTCTGCGTCCGTAATGCTCCAAGTGACAAACTGATAAGCTGCACAGCAGATTCAATGGGCAATTTGGATCCACCAGGGTGAATCACTAAACATATCCAGATAACAGAATGGTTGACTTTTTTCTTATATTACTGTATATAAAATGATCACGTTAACCTGCTCTCTTGATTTAAAGAGCAATTCCACCGGAAAAGGAGCCACGAGTTACTAATGAAAATATTTACTCAAAGCCAAAGTGACGATTAGTGACTTACAGAACCTGGAAATTGGAATAAAACAAATCTAGCCATAGACATGGGGCATTGTCATCAGATCCGGCCTACTTATATGGGATCTATTGACAATCTCATGCCTGTGGGGACAACCCAACTGCCCCCCCGATGTGTCCTTCTCAGGAAAATAGAGATTAGAGAAGTTTTGTTTCAATCTGGGGCTGACGAGTTGCTGGCCGTGGTTGGGGAAGTGGCAAATAGTCTACCCTGCCGTGGTTCTGCAAGGTAGCATTTTTTACGTTTACTCACATATCACTATGTAATAAAATATCTTGATGCTGAACATGTCACATTGGTTAGTAGAAGAGCAATTCAATAGACCCAAGCTTTAAAAGATGCGCGACTCGATTTACAGGACCCTGGTTCAGCGGCCACATCGGTAGTTCTTGGCCACCAGACGGGAGCCCTATGAGGCTGCTTCTACCTATTTGGATCCACTGTGTTTCTTCTGATTAGTAGACATTGTGTCACATCATCGTAGCGGCGTGACACACACATGATGTTACGTGTTATAGAATTATGTGGAACAATGGGTTCAGTGACAAAGACGAGGTGGAAGAGTAAGGTAAATAACATCGGCCAAACCCAATATCATTGGCCAATAATGTTTGTATGATACTTACTTTATTGATACCGATTCCCAGCACTCTTGGTTTAGAGTGTACATGATGACATGATGCCCATGTGTCATTATGATGACCTGGTGGCAGTTAAAACGCCTTTTACATAGGCGAAGTATACATAAGAACACTCATTTACGATGATCAGATTGGCAAAACGCTCATTCGTCAGATGAACAGGTAGTTTCTGCCCGCATAAAAATCATCATTACCTGTAGCACAATCAGCCAATTTAAATGGGGGATGTGCTGCTGACAACATGATGTCGTATAGGCACAGAAAGATAGGATTAAGTCTTTCTTGGTACCATTAGAGGGCCAATAAATACAGGTGTGAAACTCATATATTATATGGAGTTATTACAAACAGAGTGATCTATTTCAAGTGTTCATTTCTGTTAATGTTGATGATTATGGCTTACAGCCAATGAAAACCCAAAAGTCATTATCTCAGTAAACTAGAATAATTAACAAAAAACACCTGCAAAGGCTTCCAAAGCTTTTAAAAAGGTCCCTTAGTCTGTTTCAGTAGCTCCACAATCATGGGGAAGACTGCTGACTTGACAGATGTCCAGGAGGCAGTCAATGACACACTCCACAAGGAGGGGAAGCCACAAAAGGTCATTGCTAAAGAAGCTGGCTGTTCACAGAGCGCTGTATCCAAGCATATTAATGGAAAGTGGAGTGGAAGGAAAAAGTGTGGTAGAAAAAGGTGCACAAGCAACCGGGATAACCACAGCCTGGAAAGAATTGTTAAGAAAAGGTCATTCAAAAATTTGGGGGCGATTGACAAGGAGTGGACTGCTGCTGGAGTCATTGCTTCAAGAGCCACCACACACAGACGTATCCAGGACATGGACTACAAGTGTCACATTCCTTGTGTCAGCCACTCATGACCAATAGACAACGCCAGAAGCGTCTTACCTGGGGCAAGGAGAAAAAGAACCGGACTGTTTTCAGAGGTCTAAGGTGTTGTATTCAGATGAAAGCAAATTTTGCATTTCATTTGGAAATCAAGGTCCCAGAGTCTGGAGGAAGAGTGGAGGCCACAATCCAAGCTGCTGGAGGTCTAGTGTGAAGTCTCCACAGTCAGTGATGGTTTGGGTAGCAAACAGAACAGAACTGAAATAAATTAACTTTTTGATGATATTCTAATTTTGTGAGAAGCACCTGTGTTGATCAACTTGTTAATTATTTTCAAAATTACATTTATTCATATAAATTTATTCATATTCATTATATTTTGATATAGTTTATAATGAATTCACAATATATAACATTTATTCCAGACAGCTGGGTGGTTTTGTTTTAGCACTACGGCCTTGTAGTACTAACTGTTACATTTAATTCCTCAGGATACGTGATAATATTTTTGTTTGTGGGGGTCCGACTGCTTCTGTTAGAATGGAGCAGCAGCGCACATGTCCAACCACTGCTTCATTCATTCTCAATAGGATTGCTGAGCACTGCACTTACCGCTTTCGGCAGCCCTACAGACTATGAATGGAGAGACGGTCGAGCGTCTGACATGTTGCTCCACTTTTGTAACAGGAATACAAAAGTCCTCTTGGGAATAAAAAAAATTCTCCATTCTCAGATCACCACTGATCAGTAAGTTATCACTTATCCTGTGGATAGGCTATCGCTTGTTGCATGGATAAATCCTTAAATTTTGATCAGGGCAACATATAAAGAGACTTTTTCAGATATTCCCATACTTGAGTGACTACTCCAATTTTCTCTCATACCCCATATGGATGCTAAGATAATTTTTCGTCCTATGAATGTGACCTAGGATATTAATAGGAAATGTACTTGGAATAGGGACTACTAAGAGCGCAGTGGGATGAGTTAATTTTATATAAAATTACGTATAAACCCAAACTCAACTTTGAATCCAATGACACTGGTCATCGACTCATCATCATGGGTCCACGTCCTTAACTCGTGGAAGTCAACTGGCATCGCCAGAAAAAGCTAATCATTACCTTGTGTAAAAAATGGATTGGAAAAGTTGATTTGATTTTGGTGGTCTTGAGGGGGTCCTGAGATAAGGACCCACCTTATGATGTTCATATTTCTTTAGAGAGGAAATGGATTCTGCACAACCTTTTTTAATACATGGCAAAATAACAAAATGTATCAGTGGTCGTAAAGTTATTTAGAGCAGATCCATTGTTGGTAAAGGTTCCTTTTTTACTTAATTCCGGAATGAGAAAAATAAGAACACATTTTAATATATCGAATATTTTGAAAAAATATATTTTATCGGTGTGATTTACAGCTGGAACCAAATACACCTGAAAAACAAATGAATTATGAATGAGGGTTATGCTACTTATAACGTACCATGCGAGGAAAGATCACTGATAACAAGAATAGAAGTAGCAGCTCGCTCCGCGTCTCCGTACAAGGTTGAATGTCATGTGTTCAATCAAGTATTGATATTAAATTACTGGAAATTAGATTTTATATTCTTACAGGAAGCAAATAACATTTACTAGCAAACCCAGAAATAGAATACCAAGAAACAAGGCGGCCATCACAAAAGGAGGACAGCAGTGTGCCCAGATCGGATTTTGCACTAACACAATTTTGATGGTAATTATCGGCATGTTCTTCCTGTTACATCAAGATGGGTCTGATAAAAAAAAATAAGACAAAAGCTTTTCGGTATCAATTTAAAAGGAAAAAAAAAAATTAACAGCCACAATTGTCCTGTGGTTTATTAAAAGTCTCAAAGAAGCAACAAAACAAAAATCACTTTCTTTCTTCGCAGCATTGACCTTTACTTTTACAGTCTCTACAGGAATTCAGCAACAAATAGCTCCAGTTCCCCCTGAAATCACAGGGATTGAGTGCTCTCACTTTGTAAATTTTGGCCATGTTACAGGAATTAAATTCACTTTATAATTTTTGTATTAAAAAATATTTACCTTCCTCTCCCGCTTACTAGTCCTGGTCATATGTCTACATTTCTGCCATGGTTTATGGTACAATAACCCGGAATGCTAAGCACATAAACTTGTAGCACGGCAGCTCCGATCAAATGACCTGGAACTGTTTTCTACTACTTTTGTATTATTCTTAAAAACCAAGTTACATAAAGGTCATGTGGCCGCCGTGGCCGCCGTAGGCGCAGGCCCTTATGCAGTAATGGGCATCTAGCCCAAAATATTCAACAGTAGATATACAACTGTGTCCTTTCTTAGTTGACCCAACGTATCCTGAGATGGGTGGCACCAAATGACCAGATTTAAAACAAAAGCATGATTTTATGATACTCTGTTGGGAGATGTTTATGATATAAGATTCTATACGTGGCCAATTGCTGGTTGTGATGTATGTTATGGCTAGTTAAAGATTTTTCTAGAAAGAAAAAACACCTATATGAAAGTAGACGCACAGCAGAGCCTCAAAGGTGCCATATTAGGGCTCCATACAAGACATTTATGGGGCTTTAATATCTATATGAAAATTTAAAAAATTAAATAATAGCTTAGTAGAAAAATAAAATATAAATACTTGATTTTTTTTTTCTGAATATAAATATGTTCATCTAAAAAAATATATATATTTTTTTAGATCTGCCTATATGGGTATGGATAATGAGAGAATGTCAACAGTCAATCCATTCAGTCTTCAGAAACTCGTTCAGTCCTTACTTAAAACTTTGCGTCAAATAAACATGTGAATTGGGTCAAGATGTCAGAAACACGAGTCTCATTTATTCAAATGTGATTCCTCTTCCTCCGCTACAGCTGCAGAATATGACAGGAGACACCCTGGATGACAACTTGATTGGGTTTCCAAGGAACAATAACCATTTAGCTGCCTGAAATTTTGAAAAAAAAATTTCATACATCATCCTTACGTTGGATCAAGTTTATGGTCATCGACCAGTTAAATTCCGCTTTACATTTTGCAGAAGAGGAGGGGAAATATCGCACTTCATGTCGTTATTCATGAAGTGTTGAAGGATATCATAAATGTCATCTTAGGGACAGGTAAAAGTTCTGTTGCAGATGGCTGCACAGTAAGACATTAAGGAACACAAGACTTGGAGAAAGCGGGGAGGTTCATTCACCGCTTGTCACACCGCGATGCACAGCTGAAATTCAAATCACATCAAATGGCTTCCAAAATTGCTCATAAAGTTGGAAAGGAGACTGGGAGCACAGGAAGTATCATCCCCATGCCTGATTTCTCCAAGGTTGACGTTTCCATCATGAATAAAGAGTACTTTTATTTCTCAAGCAATGAGAAGTTTTAAGAAACACAAGAATAAATTTAAATTTTATACAATTATTTGCTTTGTTATGTCAGATGTCATCATCATTTCTTCGCACATTTCGATATGAACTTTTGGGGTTGATTTATAGATCCAGTAATAACCCTATATTCCTGTGCTGCTACAGTCAGGGCGGCATCACAATCTGTTCATATTCCGGAGCACAATGTTTCGCTCGCCCTTCTTAAAATTTGCTTTGGAAGACGTGAAATGATGGATTATCAAAATCTAAAATCACCATGTAATAAAGTTGAGCTAAATTATTTCCGGGACCCTGGTCCGGTGGGCACCAGACCGGATCGCTGTAAACCCCCTCCTACCTGCTGGCATCTTAAGCTCCTCTTTTGATTAGGTGGCCCAGCACGATGTCATGTCTGTGTCATGCAATGTCACGGCATCGGACCTACTAATCAGAAGAGGCATCGGAGATGTTGGTAAGTAGCAGGAGGTTCGCAGGGTTCTGGTATGACGATCACAGACTAATGTCATGGTCGCTGGACCAGGGTCCTGAAGGTCATTTTGCTCAGGTTTTATAACTAGTGCCAAACATGGTACCATACAGTGCCATATAGTGAACACATAACTATGCAAACTATGAACATATTATATTTCTGTAAAGTAATCAAATAATAATGCAGAACTTCCCATAAATAATACCACAGTTTGACAAATAGAAACAATATATAATATCTATATATATAATCTCCAGTTGGCTGCTGTCCCCGAATCCCATAAGGCACCTCGGCAGTATCAATCTCGCTGTTCTGCATTCTTCCCCTGCACATCTCATTATTCATCCT
>VIAB01000048.1:523884-541102 GCA_009801035.1 Oophaga pumilio
TCCTCATCCGCTTCTGCCTTGATGTTCCACTGAGCTGCTGCTGTCAATTGGGAAAGCCATCAATAGTTTCAGTTGTCCTTATAGCAAGGATCCAGCAGGGTCGTCACCCAATAATCTCCAGTGGTACAAATTAAAAATATACATGTAGACAACTCGATTGTCATTGCACAGGCACTGCAGCATGTATTGGCTTATGTCGTTTTTGGGCTGCCCAGAGGCAACGACAGGCTGTCCTTGGTTTGAGGTGTATAGTGTGTGTCTTCACTATCCCCCATCCACTTGCCCTCCTCATTCTCCAATATTGTCGACTGGTGGTACACTTGTGTTGACAACAGGCCTGATAACGTTGAATATGTCCCCTGTTCCTGCTGCTCTTCCTGCTCTCCCACTTCCTCATGCATCATTTCCTGTCGTGTTTTTTCCAGCAGACAAACAATTGACATTGAAACACTGATGAAGGCATCATCAGTTAGCCATGTTGCTGGAATATTGAAACCAGCATAACTCAGCACAAACACCCTGCATTGAAGGCCAGACATTGGTGGTGAAGTGTGGTTGTTCTGCAGAGTGACTCACCAGTGCGTGCTGTAGCTGAAAGTCTACAATTGCCCACTGTTGCTCACATTGCCTCTCCAGCATATGCAGGGTGGAACTCCATCTTGTTTGTCTATCGCGTATAAGGCAGTGAGTAGGAAGAGAGAAGCGACGCTGCAACATATATAGGTGAACAGCAACAGGGTGAGAATGTCGAAAGTGTGCACACACTGCCAGCACCTTCACCAGCAGATTGGACATATCTGGGTAATTTTTGAGCAAACTCTGCATGACCAAATTCAGAACATACACCAGACAAGGGATGTGTGTAAACCCAGTTAGGCCCAGAACTACTACCATATTTTGGCCTTTATCGTACACTCCCTGGGTAGGGCTTGAGGTGCAGCAGCTCCAACCACTCACATTTCTGCCCTTTGATCCCAGTCCATAGATTCTGTGCGGTGTGGAGTATGCCCCCCAAAAGATCAGTTTCAGAATTGCCTGCTGTCGTTTCCCCTTGGCTATGCTCAAGTTGGTGGTGCAGGTGTTACTGTGAGTGGATGATGAGGTCGTGGAGGAAGCAGCAACCTAGCCAAAGGAATGTAGAGCAATTCTTGGTGGTGTTAGGACATCCACTAGAATGCATTTTGCCTCTGGCCTAGTCACCACTACATTTATCCAGTGAACAGTTAGGGAGATGTAACATCCCTGGCCGTACTTACTGGTCCAAGTATAAGTCGCTATGTGGACTTTGCCACTGATGGTTTTGCACAGTGCACACCTGATTTTTTTCGGAACATGTGTGTGCAAGCCAGTGATGGCCCACCTGGAGAAGTAGAAGCAGCTGAGAACAACGTACTGTGGGACGGACACTGCCACCATATTTTTTAAAGTGTCCATCTCCAACAGCTTTAATGGAAGCATTTAGAAGAAGAGTAATTTTGAAATGGAAATGCTGTAACTGAGGAGCAAGGCTCGTGGGTGGTTAGGGGAAAATTTACTCTTTCCCTCAAGGATTTGGCAGATAGAAAACTGAATAATTCAATGAGACGATTTGGAGATGCATGGTGACATTGGTGATGGTGGTACTGTAACATCCTCCATTTGTGGGGAGGCAGGTGACCCTGTTGATCATGATCGGGGGAAGAGGCTGAGACTGCAGCAGAAGAGGGAGCAGGAGAAGGCGATCTGTCATGCTTTTTAGTATGTGCACTCCACTGCAGCTTATGCTTAGATTTCAGATGCCTGATCATGCAGGTGGTGCTCAGGTTCAGCAGATTTATGCCAGGCTTCAGGCTCTATATCTTGTCTTCAGGACATTGTCTGAAGAAATCCCAACCCAGGGAGCTCCTTTGAGCTGGCTTGGGTGTGCTCATTTCCTTGCACGGTGGACAGTAGCAGCCGACATACTGGCTATGGGCTGACGGCTGAGCTTTTCCACCCTACTCCCTCTTGGTCTGTGATGATGGGCCAGTGAGACAACCTCCTCTTCCTCCGAACTGACCATCTCCCTATGATGGCCTTCGCTTCATGTGGGGTCTAGGACCTCATCATCCCACTGCATCATCTTCAAACCACTCCGTAGCCCTGCCCTCCTTGCCGGTTGGGACACTGCAAAAAGACGAACAAGTTGGTACCTGTGAAGGAAATATATATTTTTAAGGGAAACTATAGTGTCAGTAAAATAATTAGTAAGGCTGTAACCACATGATTGTCTCCAAAACAAAGGACATAACATCTGCCTACTCTTATTGGAGGAACTCAGAACCAGAGTGGGGGTCTCCAGGGAGAACACTGTGAGGTGTGAAACATGGGAGCTTCAAAAGGAGCTAGAAAATGGTTTGTAACTGGGCAGAATATTTCCTATTGACTGTATTGAGAGATGGGGGGAAACACAGGATATTTCCAATGCCATCGTCCATTCACAAACAACCAACTTTTAAATGGGTCAATCCAGGTCATCCTGTAAATATGAGCCTACGGCTAGGACTATAAAAAGCGGGGTGGCACAATAGAAGTTTTTAACATGTGAGGGTTGAATATTCTGATGTGATCCGTAATTCATTTCACCTTCCCTTTATAAAACAGAATATAGCTATAGAGCAAAACATTTACATATTTCAGTTATTTCTCCCTTTTTATTTTTTAACTGTTTTGCATATTTGTCTGCTATTTTATTTTAATCTTGTTATACCTTTTATTGTAAGCACTATATATTTTTACACTAAGGATTAAAATCTTTAATAAGTTTGATCCTTGTATGCTCTAAAGAATCCATAGCCTTTCAGAGAGTGTGTGACCTTTTGATTGTCTGACAGTAACATATTTTAGGGACTCATCATCTTGTATGTTTGATGAGTGGTGGCAGCATGTTAAGATATCGAGTTGTGAGGACTGTGTAGAGTGTGAGTTATGCTCACACCATAGCTTAGAACAGAGGTTAAGTGGTTAAGTGGACGGACCTTGCAATATACACGACACTAGAAGTGCACTGTGCACTAGGCTGGACGGGTACAATACATAAGGTTGAATCTTCACCGTATACTAAGCTGTACCAGCAATATTAATCAGGCTGTAAAGAGTAGATAGGGGCTGTATGCACTAGGCAGTACTGCACTCTTTTCTCCTGTCTGAGAACGCTGACAATTGTGGCACAGTACGTGATCCTGGCTTTATACAGGCTGTTTCACGTGCTGCTCCTTCCAATCACAGCCATGTCAATACTTTTCATGGCTGTGATTGAGAAGGAAGTGCCACCAAGCTTTATTGGGCGCTGCAGATGCATTTCTGGTTTAAAGTCTGTATTTGGTACCAGACCCCAAAAATTAGCGTTCTGGTGTGCCAATGTGTGTATTTAATGAATTTAAAAAAAGTGAAAAAATGGTGTGCGGTCCCCCGTAATTTTCATTAATAGCTGTGAGAAAGAAGACATCTGGGGGTTGATATTAATATTCTAGGAACGGACCAATAGCCATAAAGGTTCCCAGGCTAATAATATCAGATCATAGACACTAGGTGTTGGGTACGGACCTCAAACTTTACCGTCACTAAAACCAAATCCCCTAATCAAGTGATTTGCAAATTTTTAGAACTTTACATGTTGGTCAAAATTATTAAAAAATAAAAGTTTAATTAAATAATAGAAAACTATCTATCCTGGAGATCAGCATATCCCTAATTTAAGTAATGATTACGACAATTTTTATTATCATTATGGAAGAGTCAGACGGCCATATAATTCGGACGAGGATCACAACACAATGCTCGGACTGGCCGGCGGCTTTCCTGACCCGAGTGTAACAGCTGCTTAGAAGTACATGATGTCACGCTTGGGTCGGGAACGGCGACGTCCAGTCCAAGCATTACACTGCGCTACTCCTCTGAGTTATTCGGCCGTCTGACTCTTCCATAAGCCTCATTATAGTGGACGTTCTAACAGTCTCAGAAGCCGTAAGAGCATAATGGGAGATGCAGTTTCTCGACAGCTGGAGTGCTATGGGTTGGACTCCAATGTTTTAAACTTTGTTAAAAAATGGATGCAAAAGTAATGAAATGACTAAGGATCTGTTATGCCATCGTCATCTTCTGGTAACACTCGGGAGAGCGTACTCAGCTTGGTTTGGTTGACTGGAGTAACGAGAGATGCCACCCTGATTGCACGGATAAATAATTATCCAGGGACCTCTGCAGAACAGCGCCACCATGTGGCCAAATAAATAGACGTGGCTACGACTGACACAGCGAAAACATACAACAGTTGCTAAACGCTAAATTGCCAAAAGGCATTTGTGCTTTTTTCTTTACAAGACCGACCGGTGAATAGGATGGAGCAATAACGGAATTGAAAAATGAAAATTGACAATGAAGGATTTAAGTCAAAAGAATTAACCTGTAAAATGCTTGGAGAACACCCCGAGTCTGGAGCTTCCAGCTTACGTTTCTCTGGTAGCAGTGATTTTGAATGCTGAATAGGATCCTTATGATCAAACAATAACATAATGGCTTTTGTCTTGTGTCAGATTGCGTTAGCCGTCATGAGAAGGGAAAATAAGCAGAGACTTGTGTTAGTGCCTCGGTTTTAAAAGGCCCTTCCATCTGGTAGGAAGCAGAAACCATCAGCATTGTAATTAAAATGCAATTACTGTCCCCCACTGCAATCCCAAGACAGCCATTCCATCTGTGTGATATTCAGTGGAAAAAGCACCATTTTTTGCACTTTTCTGGCCCCATTAAGTTTGCTCCCTTTCTATTAATTAATCTAACGGCACAGAGGGGTTCTCATTCTGCAAACCTCCGTGTCACAAACCGTGCAAACACGAAAGATAAATTTGCATGTGTTTCTATAAAACTCTGCCCCGTCCCCGTGACACGGAGCCTTAATTACATCTGACTAAATCTGTAATTAAAATATATCACCGGCGCTGATTTACCTGCGTGTGTGGGTGTTAGTGTGCACGCTTCTGTGACCGTCACAAATAAATCTCCCCGAGATGCTCGGATACAAAGATTAGGACGCAGCACAAAAGGATGCGGAGTGCTGGAGGAAAATGTATGAAAAAAAAAAAGCACAGAACGGTATGAAAACAAAGACAGGCGCGACTTCCAGGGACCGAGCGCGACTCTTCTCCAACAATTAGAGAGGCTCCGGATTACAGTCTTCTCCCCGATGTGCTATATGTTTACACCAATAGAGGAGCTGACTTTGTAGTTCATTTGTGAAGGTCGTGAAGCCGCTCAATGCAATAGACAATATATGGAGAAGTGGACAAAAATGTTCAAACATAGAACATATTATCTGTGCCAGATCGGCGTATGTCGCCGCTAAATCACACCATAAAGTGAATGCTTTCATGGCTGAAGTCACCTGGTAACCTCAGCCTAAGGCCTCATTCATACGTCAGTTTTTCTCGTAAAAGTGTTATCCGTGTTTTTCATGGATAGCACTCATACCTATGATAGTCTGACTTTTCCCTCAGACTAAGTGCAAAATCACGAAGACATAGAATGTTAGCGTTGGAAGGGACCTCCAAGGTCATTATGTCCAACCCCCTACTCAATGCAGGATCCACTAAACCATCTCAGACAGATGTCTGTCCAACCTCTGTTTGAAGACTTCCATTGAAGGAGAACTCACCACCTCTCGTGGCAGCCTGTTCCACTCATTGATCACCCTCACTGTCAAAAAGTTTTTTCTAATATCTAATCTGTATCTTCTCTCTTTCAGTTTCATTCCATTGCTTCTTGTGTTTCCATATATAAATAAAAATAATGATGTTCCCTTTACACTGTGACAGCCCTTCAGATATTTGTAGACAGCTATTAAGTCTCTTTTTAGTTTTCTTTTTTTGCAAGCTAAACATTCCCAGATCCTTTAACCGTTCCTCATAGGACATACTTTGCAGTCCGCTCACCATCCTGGTCGCTCTTCTCTGAACTTGCTCCAGTTTTTCAATGTCTTTTTAAGATGTTCAACTTTGATCCAAGTGTCGGATCAGAATCGTCAATGCAAGTCTAATGGTTCAGTGAAAAAATGAGACAGCGATCGGATGCCATCCGAGTGCAGTCTGAGTGTTAGGGCTCATTCACACGTCAATTTTTCTCGTACGGGGGCTTTTATCTTTTTTATGAATAAACAGATAACACTACGACAGGCGTTCGATTTTTTCTTCGGACAGAGTGGACCGTGAAAAATCACAACGACATGTCTGATATTGATCCGAGTTTTGGATCAAAATCAGCAATGGGTTCGTGAAAAAACCAGACAGCACTCGGATTGTATTTTTCACTTACTGATAGGAGAAGGTGGAGAAACTTTTTTTTCTCATCAACTGATGACACTGAACAAACTCTGATGAAAATCTAATGACACTGATGAAAATAGCTGATGAAACTCAGTCCGTTTTTCTCAAATGTAAAATAACCTGATGTCTGAATGAGCCCTTAGAATACAAAAGGTGGAGAAACTTTTTTTTTTAACACAAGAAAAACTGATGACACTGAGACCAAACTCGGATGAAAATCACTGATGAAACTTACGCGAAAAAAACTGATGTGTGAATGAGGTCTTAGTCTTCATTCACACATCCAAATGAAACATCAATGTAATTTTTTCTTGGATTTATGAGTCCAGTCCGTGAAATTCAGATCATGTCCTATTCTCAAGCGTTTTGTGCATAAGGCTCAACCATTATTATAATCTTTGGGGATCCATATAAAACAGATGAAATATGGAAGACACACTGTGGACTTGAATGTTCCATCTTTGTTCCATCCGGTTTTTATTGATTCATTGTGAAGAGTCAATGGATAAATACAATTTCAGACAGTTTATCTACTTCAGTTTATAAAAATGGATGAGGAAAAAAAAAACGGATGCAACCCGGAGGCAAAACAGATGACACGAGAGAGAAAAACGGTTTGTTTTTAAAATTGATATATAAATATATGTGAATGTTTGAATGTAGCCTAAAATGGGTTTCTGTATCCATTTCTCAGGAAATAGCACAAATGTGCTAGAGATGCGGGTTCCACCATGTTTGGCAACTTTCGGAACTCCCATACAAAACACCCAACTGGGCCTCATGGACGAGGACGAGCCTCCCGCTGGATCTGATTGCAGATGGAGTTGAGCATAGCTATAGGACACAGAAGGTGATGAAATTGATGGGATCTCCTTCTTTGATATACAGAATTGTGGGCTCATTAATGAGCGCCCCATTATCAAAAATAGCCTATTACTTTACTCTTATTTGGGAGAGTCTTGCACATTAAAGCTATGTGAATATGGAGATTTTTTGCTGAGTTTTGGGAGGAGAAGCTGGCTATGTGCACACAGAGTTTTTTTTGGAGCCGAAACCAAGAGGAAACTCTTCAAATCCACCTGAAAAATGTAAAACTCTTCGAAAACTCTGAGGTTCTGCTCAGTTTCCTCTAAAACAAATCTGAGCAAAATTTCTGCGCGTGCACATAGCCACTTTATCAGAAACTCAAAGTTTTTGAGGAGTTTTGACACTTTGAGGAGCATATGAAGAGTTGCCACTCATTGGCACACACAAAAAAAATTTTTGGGAGTAGAAACTTCTGCTCAAAAACTCAAAATTCATCTAAAACTTGGCATTCCTGCTCCAAAATATCCTAAAAAACACTGGCTATCTAATACAGTTTTTTGTGTCACCGGCAGTAGATATTTTGACATGTAACTCAAACTTTTTTTTATCCCTGTAGATCGCAGAGGTTCTGTGACTCCCCCAATGATGGCTCCAGCATGAATGCGCTCTGCATCATAATGAGCCATAGCTTTATTATTGAGTCTGTACATAAAGGTGCGCTTACTTATGTTGAGTTCATCTGTCCGGTGGTTTGAGCGATTGATATAACTTTCAGGACTCAGACCCCCACCAATCTACAGGCCATTTAAGACGGACATCGAAAACGTGCACCGGGGCTGTGGAGTCAGTAAGCCTAACCTCCGACTCCTCAATTTCCATGACTCCGAATCCACCTCCACGTCTCCAAATCCACAGCCCTGCCAGGGCTGTAGAGTTGGTAAGTGAAGACTCCGACTCCACGACTCCTACTCCACAGCACTGCCTCACAACTGAGCATGTGCATAAAGTGCAGCACAGATTCATCTCAACTAAAAGCCGAGATCCTTAGATCAGGAACAGAACAGACATTTATAGGACATTTCACAACTTTCCCAAATTTTTATGAAAAAATATTCAGCGCATCCTGCATTGTACTACTGTACCCAATGTGTTATATATTTTAGAGGTTGGTCCATTTTATACCAACTCCATCTCTGACTCCACAAAAATGGACACCGACTCTATGACTACGACTCCAAATCCCTGCATGGAACGCACCCTTACGACAGGCGCTCTAAGCCTGCACTTTTGCCATTACTAGACCTAGACGTTCTTGCGCATGTGTAGCATGAAGATTTTTTTTTTCAGGGTAAGAGGAGGCGCTGAGGACAGTAATGGAGACCGTGAACAGAGGTGATGTATTGGTTTTTTTTTTATGTTTACTATGCTTTGGGATCTCTCCAGACCTGTGCACACGTTGCGGAATCTGCTGCGGATCAGCAGCGGATTTGCCGCTGCAGATCTGCAGCAGAACTGCAAATGATGTACAGTACCATTATATTCAATGGAAATAAAAAAACGCAGTGCACATGCTGCGGATTTTTCCGCGCGGATTTGGTTTGGATTTAAATCCACAGCATGTCACTTCTTTTGTGCAGTTCCGCAGCGTTTTGAGACCTGTTCTAAATAGGAATCCGCAGGTCTCAAAACGCAGGGGAAATCCGCACAAAAACCGCAGCAAATCCACGGCAAATCCGCACTAAATCCGCAGGTAAAACGCAGGTCAATTTACCTGCGGATTAAGCAAAATCTGTGCGGAAAATTCCACAGCAGATTCTGCAATGTCTGCACATACCCTAAAGGACATTCAATTTGTGGAGAACAAATCTGCTGTAAATTAGATTTCCTGCTAAAATCCGGCAGATTTGCTAGATTCAAATCTCGTTAGATTTTCTTATCTGTATTCATAGATATTCCTAGAAAGATAAAATAATTTTATAGCAGATGATTGCTTCTTCCGCAGTCCATCTAGTAAGGGAGTGTTGCCAGTCCTTCCGGAGGATAAATCAGTAAGCAGCTTTCTTCTAATCAATGGTATCAAATACGACCAATATATTCTTTCAGGGGTTCTGTGGAAGATGTTCTGGAACAGTACTAAAAGTACTTAGCAAAGGGGATGGAGCTTAAGATCCTTTATATCCCACTGCAGAGAGCGCAGAAGGGGGGAGGCTCCTGCTGCAGCCAGTTGTCTTACAGACAGACACAAGGCAGTGAGCAAGAGAAGACTGGGACATGGCCGAGCTTCTGGAACATAAAGACAAGATTTCTTTATATATTTTTCAGTTTTAATAGGATTGAAGGAGAGGAGGAATCTAAGGGAGAAAAAGCTTCTTTTGTGTAGTATTCCTTGAACAAATTTTGAAGTTCACCAGTTATGAGTTCCTGTACAGAAATCTGAATACATTTACCCCATCTGGTGGATATCACATATGTTACTCTTGATAAAAAAAAATAAAATGGCTCAATAAACTTGAAACATCTATTCTTTCATTTTTATAAAATATCATCTGATACTGCGAAAATTCAATGTTAATGAAGCTTTCAAAGTTGAAAGGTGCTACTATGATTTCCTGAATTGAAACATATGTTACTAGGTGAGACTTCACACATTTAACTTTTCCACTTTGCCAGCTGAAAGCAGTTAGTGAAACCCAATGTAATTTTAATCACTGGCTTTTTATCATCACTTATCTTTTGGCGGTGTCTCGGAGCTATCTCGTTGAATTTGTCAGTAAATAATTGCATTTATCTTAACAAGGTTATATTGAAGAACTATCCATAGCAGGAGAAACAACTGCTGCATCAGCATGAGTGGCGCAGGATGAAGGGCATTAATTACCAAGGAAATTAAAAGGACTTGCGGCAACATTTCAGCTCCTCGCACATCATGGACACGAGGCTGGAAAGCCAAATTGGCTTTGTTGGAAAGTTTTACTTTGGAAACTTATCGTATCTTTTATAATTAATCGACAAACAACATACAATTAGAAGTCACAGTCCTTCAAGGTCACATTCCCTTTTTTTGTGTTGGGGGTAAGACAAAGATGGTTCTGTGGCTAGTACAACCCTGGACATATATAACATGCCAGGTGCCTTTGCCTACTTTAGATAATGAATTTATGATCGTCACTTAAAGGGATTGTCCAGTCTTAAGCTGTAAATCACTTTATGTGACTGCAGACTTATGAATCCTCACATCGTGCCCAGTGCGCCCCGTGACAATTCTCCGATGCCGGACCCTGGAGGGGTTGGTCATGTGACCACAAGTATGTGATTTGCATACTTCCACATTCTGTCTAGACTGTATCTGTCCTCACTCAATACACTTGCAGTCGGCACGTGACTACATGTCTGTAAATCACATACTTGTGGTCACACGCACACTGCTCCAGGTGGCGCCACCACATAATCCCCATAGTGCCCAGTGCCCCTGATATGAGTAGTCACAAGTCTGCAGTCACGTAGAATAACTGCAGACTTGTAGCTTAAGACCAGACAACCCCTTTAAGCCCCTCATACACATTAGATGGTTGTCAGCCAAACGATACCTCGGCCGAACGTTCATCCAACAGCCATTTAAGTCGACTCTCCCGTACACCGGAATGCTTGCTTGGCCGAGCACTTCTGTATTCTCTATGAGAAAGTCACCGATTGACACGTCGGCCGGCGGCTTAACTCATGGAAAACAATGTGATTGGCACTCCAACATCTGACATATATGATCAACCTCCCTCCAGACTATCAGTCTGCCCGCTCCCCTATACACAATACAGTGTCAGTCGAACCCATCAATATCGGAAGGCTTGGAAGACATTAGTCTAACGTGTATTGGGGCCTTTACAGTCATCATGACCAAAATCACAATCACAAATTTTCAGATATGCTAAAAATTGCGAGTAACGCATTGTATAAATGCAATCGCTCAACAGCCTGGTGTATCGCACCCATCCTAACCAAACCAAAGGCCAACCTTTTTCTAAGTCAGCCTCCACCTGTAGGCTGCCGATTAGTCATCCCATAAGACCTGCAGAGTTTACCTTATATTAATTGGGAAAACCTTTTTTAAAAAGCAATAAAAGGGCAACACGAACAAGATTTAGCCTTTTTTGCCCTTTTCCTTAGTGACCCATCAAATATGTGGGCCCCAGAGACTATATGGGCCACTGTGGGCTGGAAGGAGAAGAGTCATTATGTTCGATAAGGTGGACAATCATGTGCAAGATGGAAAACGAAGAATGAAGAAGGAATCCAAAGAGCCAACGGCCATATGTCTATATGGAGCCTAGATACTAATGTGATGAATTTGCATTGAATCACAATCATGACTTTTGCCTTTTAGGGAGGAACATGAACCACATGTGTTTTGATAACTTTGTGATTAAGCAACACTTCAATTTCACGTTAATGGGGAGGTGGAGCTTATGGGCTCATGTTAATAACACCTCCCCATGTTATTGGGAGGGAGGCCTGTGCCATGTTATTTGGAGGGCCCATGACAATAAAGACCATATTGATTATGACTCTTCATCACGGTTTCTTGTTAAATGGGTTTCAACCATCTGGATAATCCTTTTTAAATGAAGTAGTCTACCTTGCAAATTTAACATAACATGTAATCACCTCTCCCACCAGTGTCGTTCCAGTGGGTCTCCCAGGACTCGTGTGATATCGTTATGCCATATGAGCCCCAAAGCCAATCAGTGGTTGATATGGACTACTGCACTCTCTCACTTCTTCCGCTTGTCCGAGGTTCATCCAAGGGTAGCAAGAGCGCAACAACCCAATAGCAGCCGCAAATTGGCTGCAGAGCTGGAGTGACATAACAATGTGACACGAGACACAAGATACTGGGGAAGACATGGCTGGAATGGCGGTGGTCCACAAGATGAGTGTAGGTTCTTTTTATTTTACAAGAGAGATTAATTAACTTAAAAAGGGGTTGTTCAAGTAGTGGACAAGTAGTGGACAATGCCTTTATGGTCTTTGCTATTTCTGTTTCCAACTCTAAAGTGATAAAGAACCTTGTGGAAAACTGGACCATTCTAGAAGATACACTGATCTAACAAAAGGCAATATATCTACAATATTCCCAGACATTTACAATCTTCTATCACTATAAATATCAAACCATAAGTGACCCATGAGTAGAGATTATAATGTAATGTGGATGTAAATGTGTGTTTGTTTTTTGACACGTTCACCTCGGATGTAAATCACATCAATGATGTTTGCTTATTGCTGTTGTGTGACTTTTTATTTGCATCATTCATTATGAGATTTATCGCAGGTTTGTACCTTCTACATACAAATTTACAATAGGCGTTCATCGGAATAGGTTTTTAATGATCATTATAGATTTTATACACAGCACTCAGAGTATTTACAGGGTGCAGGATTTATTACAATCATAATTCGTAGCGAATAACAGAACAGAGAAGAGAAAACATATTCAATACATTATTGAACACCCAGAACCCATAGGAGGAGGTTTATGGAGACCAGTCCAAAAAACTGCACATCATTTGTTATATTGAAGGTGGAAAAATAATAACTTACCTTATCACATTCTCTCACCCTAATATTAAAGAGGTCTTTTCATCGGGTTAGAGGGACCAGTTTTTGCTCTTATTTCATTCCCGCTGCTTCCCTAAATAGTCATTTTTTTCTTTGTTTGTTTTTTTTTATGGCCATCCAGTTCCAGAGATATGGGTCTTTTATTGAAGTACTAATTATTATTATCTTTTCTAAGGGGGCGTGGCTCACAGGATCCTCTTGGGCGTGTATTTAGGCTACTCTGCATAATTATCCCGTGAGCATCGCCTCCTTGGTAAAGACTAAAAAAATTAGCGTTGAATAAAAAGGTCCATATTTCCGGAACCATAAAGCGGATTTATAAAAATAAAAATAAATAAAACACTCAGGGGAACAAAGGGAATAAAATCTCCATTAAAACTGATAAATTTTGACCTAGTGACAGGACCTCATTAACGCGTTGTTGAGGACTTTGGGATAGATCAACAATATCAGATCTGTGGATGCATAAGCTACTGGCAGATCCGGCTAAGTATGGATGCATAGAGAGTTGATGTGAATATTTGCTGAGCTATAGTACCCAAGCACGACTCAGAGTACATGATGAGCTGGCTCTGTGGATTTCTGGGGACTATGGAAAATGCAATCAGCTAGCCCGTGTGGTGTTCCAGGTATATAACCCTCGCCGGTGTGATATCAATGACCTGTCCTTAGGATAGGCAATCAAAGTCAAAATCCAAGTGAACCCCTTTATGGCTGAGACAAGGCAGATGTTTCATAATGTACAAATATCCTGCACCGAGTCACGGACCTATTTATGATTTCTGTAATGATTTTACAAAGCTGTGAGTTGCCGTGACATGGTGTTGATGGATTTTAACAAGAAATTGAAAAGTAGAATGTATTTTTAAAATGCGTACATCAAGACCTTCACTCCAAACTTAAAGTCCCTAAATAGCTGCCTGCTCTGCCTACCCTTCATCATGGCCAGCCTTGAGGGGTAAATACTTCCCACAGCATATAAAAGACCAGCAGAACTAAATGGGGTCATAGTAGAAATGCATAATAGAATCAGGATTTGGTAAATGAAAAATATTATCATAGATCACTGCAAATCCTATTGTCATGTTGGTCCGAGGACAGCTCAAAGGCTTCAGCCTAAACCGCTGTCAGTTTTCATTCATTTCCAGAGATAAGGAAAGTTGACCCCAATTCGTGTTTTGCCCAATTCTGAAATGGCTCACAATTTGGTAATCAGAAAATTTAATATTAGAAATGATTTATACACATTAAAGTCTTAACCTGCCGATATTGGTGGGATAGGCAGACAGTGTAATGTATATGGTAGCCTCCCAACTCTTTACCGACAGATGATGTTGGGGGACAGAAGTACCTAACCCATTGAATTTCAACTGTTGACCCTTTTGTCCTGTACATAAGTCGCTGCCAAGAGAGTTTGGCAGTGGCTCTTTCATAGAGAACTCAGGAGTGCTCTGCGGAGAGGAACTCTCTTGTATATGGGCAAGTTGGGAGAGATAGCTATCAACCCTTTATTCAATAAAACCAAAACTCAAAACTGATAAATCGCTCAATAAATCAGTAAATTATCAACTACTTGAAAAATTAAAGCAGACAAAAATGTCTCTCATTTTAACTCCTCCTCCCTATGTCCATTGGAGGATCAACCTTGTTTCAAGTCATGTTTCAAGAATTTTTGGGTGGGCTATAACCTACAAAAAAATGCAAATAATTAACATGAAAACTAAAATAGAACTAGAGTCTAACCATAACTGTGCACCAAGAACAATGTAAGCTGCAGAGGATAAAATTGGGTATCTGCACCCCAATCAGTGAGAACAAGTACCCAAAAAATTAATGGAATAACTGAGTTTAATTAGGATTTGAACTCGGTAGATAATATCAACTTTATATCAGTTTGGGTCGGTTCGCTAATTCCAGGAATGGGGCACAGCAGAATCTCATGTCTATAAGACTGCCGGAGATTGCCAAACACTGAACTTGGGTACTTTGCTATCTCCAATTGTCATAAAGAATGAGTAGAGCCATGTCAAAACCATTCAGAGATCTACAGAGCCCTGTTCTTGGGATTGTTGAGGGTCACAATGGCCAGATCACCAGCGATCAGTAAATTATCTTCTAACTGTCATGCCGGCTTTGAACTCTGTTCACACTGGGGAGTCTGTTGTGCAGTCTTAGACCTTCCTGTTGCTCAGCCTGAGTTTGGGTATCGGCGGTGGTTTGTTCACTGATGTTCAGCTTGGCAGGAGTTAACTTTTTGATTAGTGGTTGAGACTGCTGGGAAAGTCTTCTCCCTTTAAGTATGGCTTAGAACATTCCTGGATGCCGACTATAGCAATTGTGTGCCTCTTGCATACCGGTCCTGTTTTGGAGTAGCTGTTGATACTCAAATCTTATTTTGGAGTCTGGTGAAATATACTTTGTTGTTTGTTCATTTCCCTACATTGTATTGTGTTTTCCCCTACACACATACTGTTTTGTCCTGATAGTTTGCGTTTTGGTGCAGTTTTCTTTATCCCTGTCAGTCTTTATCTGTGGTTTCTCTTACTGTTCCCCTTCTGGGGTGGTGATTGGGGGTTAACTCAGGGCTGGCCAGGAGATAGGGTCAGGTTGGTGACTCGGGCCTCCCTACCATCAAGGGTACCTCCGAGTTAAGGAAAGACAGAGCAACCCTAGCCTGAGGGGCAGTTCAGGGGCCAAGGTGCCTTATCTCCTGTTTTCCCATTGCTCCCCATGACACTAACCTATAAAGAGGGGGTAATTTACAATCCTGGTACAGTCCTTTAAAATGTCATTAAACCACTATACAAGAAGATAAATCAGATACAAAGTGCATAACCAGAACTCCTTCCAGAAGTTAGTTTACAAATTAGAAAAATTACAAGTTAGAAAAAGAAAAGTAGAATCTGATGAGGTTGAATACATCTTGAAAAACCATTATCCAAGATCGAGCTTTCGATGCAACTACCGTACACCGGGTGACTAGTCTCACTTTTTCTACCTTTCCGTTACCATTGGATAAGACCCTGTTGTGCTCTTTTGTCTCCCAGTTTTTCCTCTGAGCTTTCGATGTTGGCTCAGTGAGTCCTTTCTCCATTTTTTCTCCATGACATTTACCAGATTTTTACTATTTTTGGCATGTAACAAAAATAAGAAAATCGATCCTCGTATATGAGACAGTAATTTTGGTCACAGACGGTGTAGAATATTTGATATGGTGACAGTATACATTGCCATCCACATTTTTACATATTTTTCTGTTTAATAAAATGATGCATCTGGGTGAGATTAACCTACCACCTTTGTCTGGCAGATTTCTCTAGCACATAGAAAGTAATAAACTAATAAAGCAGAGAGCCTTGCGTGGTGTTGCTTTTGAATGGAAACAAGTAAATCACACGCAATATGCAACGTTAATATAAGCAGCTGGATATATAAGATGAAACTATCGGAGGCTTAAAATAAACTTGTTATTGTTCTTAAAACACAAGCCTCCGGCAGAATTAATAATGAGATTCAGATTTGCTTCTATTAAAGATATTTGTAAAAATAAAAATTGGCTTGGGACACAATGGGTCCAGTGTATCATCCATCAAAAATCAACTGTGCCAGAAAACAGAGTAAATGGAAATGTAACAATACTTAGAGAGTACTTCGAACGTCACAACATTTTAGATCCAAATTTTTTCCTAGTTTTTTATTTCACTCACTTAAATTTCCGCTTCCAGACATTATCATCACTGTCCCCATTGGGGTTCACAATCTAGATTCCCTATCAGTATGTCTTTGGAGTGTGGGAGGAAACCGGAGAACCCAGAGGAAACCCACTCAAACATAGAGAGAACATACAAACTCCTTGCAGATGTTGTCCTTGGTGGGATTTGAACCCAAGACCCCACTAACCACTGAGCCACCATCTTTCCCCTAATTAACCTAGACCTCTTATTTTAGCACCTCCTCAAATACCTTCCCCCATGATAGGCCATAATAATAAATAAAACCATCATAATATGACCAATTGAACCTGTCAAGAAAATACTGAACAAATACTGTAGAGATTAAACAACTTAATCTATTGACTTCAAGCTGACATCTTATCTGACAGTGGTTGGTCACTTACCCTGTTTACTTCATCTCACTCATACTGACATAAAAGCTTTTTCCAAAAAAAGATACACCCTTGTAATATTTGCTGTACTTGACTCCTCACTCTTAAATGGTCTAATCCTCATGAAAGCCTTGGGTTCTTCCAACATGACAGACACCATGCTCCATGACAACCAAAATTCCCTTTCTGTTAATCACAATGCCCTATATGACAAGCATAATACTACCCAAGACTACCTCTTTGATAGTGAAAATGAGTTAATAAGTGGCTACAATTTAATGCACCGATGGTGGCATGGAGCTCTTGAGACATGTTTTGTGTGTTAGGGTTCAAGTTCCCGCTGCTGCACAAGGGGAGT
>VIAB01000048.1:542108-584347 GCA_009801035.1 Oophaga pumilio
GTGACTCCACTGACGGAAGGCGAATGGAGCTACAATATAAAAAGTGGACTGTAAAGCATAATAGTCCCAAACTTCAATAATATTAAGTTAGGGTATGTCCACACAGTAGACTTTTCATGCTGACAAATCAGAATGAAAATGAATTTAGAAAAATGCATGGTGCCTACAGTGAAACATGGTGGTGGCAGAGCCCTTATGTGGTGCTCCATGAGTAATCCTGGTGCTGGGAAGCTACATTTTACTGATAGTATCATAAATTCCCAGATATACTGCTCTATATTAAAAAAGATAATATTACCATCACTCCGTGCCCTTGGTAGATGAGCACTTTTCCAACATGACAATGATCCAAAACACACAAATGTTGTATTTCTGAAGAACAGGGTGAAAGTGATTCAGTGGCCAAGTGTCTCCTAATCTTAACCTAATTAAAACACCTGTGAGAAATTCCAAAGAGACAAGATGTCATCACTCTCCATCCATCATCCAGGCTCTAAAAGACATTGTTGGTGAAGAATGAAATAAGATAGAAGTTGCAATATGTCGCCAACTCATTCATTCCATGCCTAGAAGACTCGGTGCTGCCCTGCAAAATCATGGAGGTAATAAAAAATACTAGACGTAGTAGTTTTTGCACAAACTAATTTAAGAAAAACGGAAGATTTTTGTAATGAAAATTATATCGTTAAGCTTTTTTTTTCATGATATGGCTTAAAAAATGTTCTATGAAACTAAATTTTGTCAAACGTTTGAGATATTGATTAAAATCTTACTTTTCAAAGAGGGTGTACTCATTTATGCTAAGCACTATATATGGAAGCCCTTTTTTTTAAACCAGAGATAAAAATCTTTATCATGTGACTTCATAAACTAATCAATAGAAAATGGAATACATGCAGATTCGCATGGATTTCGGTTGTGAAAAACGCATTGGTTTTTGCATTGAGATATAATTAGATTTAAATACCCATTAGAGGCTTTACTTATTTAGTGTCAGACAGTATTTTACACTTGGGTACTTTATCGCACATATGTATACAGGCCGTGAGGAAAATCTGCTGAAGTTTCTCAGCTAAGATTCCAATTTGTGTTAAAAAGTTAGAAAAATTGAGAAAGAAGAGTAAAAGGTCAGAGAAGATAATGAACAGTTGTATTTAATTCAGCACCGAGGCTTGGGATCTGTGTTGCTGTTTTGTTGCAGTCTGCAAATAAGGGTGTGCTCTATTCCTTCTTTATTTTCTCCGCTCTAATGTAATCAGAGCGTGAGTAGCGAGCGCAGTTCACCTTTGTCTGCATTAGATTGACCATGATATGAGCTTCGCGGAGTGGAAAGTGAAACGTCTCTGCAATCGCCACATAGGAGTAATGAAAAAAAGAAGCCAATGTAGGCCTGCTGAAATGAGCTAGTTAAAAAAAAGACTCCCTGTTGTAACCTTCAGCTTGCAGGCCTGTGCAAGGCTCGAAAATAAGCTTTCTTATCAAGCTTATCAGTCATCGCACTCTTTAGGTTTACCTTAATCCATAGCATAAGGTTTATTACCTTCTACTTATGCTATTCAAAGTTCTAGATAAAAATAAGAAAGGTCAATGAAAAATGGCGTTTAATTAGGGCTAAGGGGGTTACTAGGAAATTCTAAAACAGTGTCACCAGCAAAGCACCCCCACACCATCACACCACCTCCTCCATGCTTCACGGTGGGAACCAGGCATGTAGAGTCCATCCGTTCACCTTTTCTGCGTGCAAAGCAGTAATCAAAGCAAAAGGTGGCTACTTTGAAGAACCTAGAATATAAGACATATTTTCAGTTGTTTCTCACTTTTTTGTAAAGTGTAATGTATAATTCCACATGTGTTAATTCATAGTTTTGATGCCTTCAGTGTGATTCTACAATTTGCATAGTCATGAAAATACAGAAAAATCTTCGAATGAGAAGGTGTGTCCAAACTTTTGGTCTGTACTGTATATATATAAAGTATATATATACATGTGTTGTAAAAAAAAAAGCAGGAGGTAAGGTCCTAGATGTCAGGTATGTGTTACTGATATGGTTTTATTTTGAATGGATTTTGGTTCCAGGATTTAGGAGTGACCAAAAGAGCCTGGGTGGGAAAGGTCGCTCCCATACTACAGTCCGAGTCTTACTGGTGTAATAAAATGCTGAAATGCACTTAGTCTAGCTCAGGGGGGAGTACTGTGTTGAAGCTGGAGAATGACAGAGCTAGTGGATAGTCTGTACTGCAGATTGTGAGGTTCTTGTGTTACCAAGTTGGCAAGTTGGTGAGATTGTTTGATTTACTTTGCCTCACCAAGAGAGAGGATTGTTTTGTTATTTATTGATGCTGAAGAAAGGACTGTTTGGTTATTTATTTGTGCTGATGAAAAGTTGTTTTCATTTTGGAGCTGCAAAGTTTATGAAGGACAATAAACTTTATTCTGTTTTGATATAAAAACTTTGTGCCTGCAAATATCCAAGTGGTTACCAGAGAGCTGAAACCCCTAAAATATATATGTATGTGTCCAAAATTCTGTGCCGATTGCTTTTATAATTTATCTTTTATACTGAAGCTCTCTTATAGAGTTCCATTTCTCTTAACTCTCTTCACCAACTTATTGAATACATATCAAATCTACCATTAAGCCTAATACTTAATACTTAAAGAGGTTGTTCATATTGACGGTAACATGACCCAAAACCTTAATAATATCTACTTACCTAATGTTGATCAAGTGACAGTTCACCGCTGTTCCCCTCCAATCTTGGAGAACATGCAACAGGTGGCATCCAGGCTACATGAAGTGACTGCTGCAGCCAATCACTTGAGTCAACAGTCATGCCATACACAGTAGACTGGACTAGACAGCTGAGCCCAATGATTTACATGCCCCTAAATCAGGGGTTCACAACCTTGTTTGATCCAAAGGTCACATTGTCAGATCGGTTCAACCCCAAGGGCCACAATTTTACTATAGTATTACCCTCTGAAACATTTATTGCATATTGAAATTACATTGAAATTATATTGAAATGTGGCATAAATATCTAATAGGTGCGGGCTCAGACTAAAAAGAAAGTAAAGGTACACATCTCATGGGTTTGCACTACAGAAGGGAGAGCATGCATTTAGCTCTCCCCATTGTTAAAAAATACATGTCCCTATGGTTCTATGGACCACTGGTCTGCATGTGACGGAAAATACATATGACCATACACTATCATGTCTGTGTAGGAAAGGCTAAGTACAATATGAAGGGATAAGGGAAAGGAAACCAAACACTAGGGAAGGGAGGAGTGGAGACCTCTAGGCAGATCTAATGTCACCCTGTCTGCCCTATCGTCCCTATATAGTTTCTGCACCTATCGCTGAGCAGGATACCTAATCCCTGCCTGACCCTGGCGATAAGCTGTGAATAGGGGGAGGACAGGATGAGCTCTAGTCAATCCCCACTACCACTGGCCACAGTGCTGAAGGTTGTGCACCCATGCCCTACATAATATCAGAGGAATAATTAGGCACTATTGGAATATTTCCTTCTTTAGAGTTGGTAGGAGCAAAAGTTGTCAATATTAGCTCTTACCGGCCTTTGAACCAGAAAAGAAAAAAGAAAAAAACAACAAAAACACCATTACTTTAAACAAATTAAAAAGTCAAAGAAACATGCATAGAATCCAATAGTGATGTAAAGTATACATATTTTTCCATTAGGCTCCACAAATCCAGAGATAAGAGAAGCTAGATGACCAGCTTTCAATAAAAAAAACAACAAACCGTGATTTCACTATACTTTGTCAGATGTTTATGCTATAGGTATCTATATGTGGTCACCCAGTTTGCGAGGTGAACTGCAGCCATTTGAGAGCTTTTCTAGCATGACATCTTTACGTCGTGAGAATTTGGAATTCTCAATAAAATTCACGAAAACGTAGTGGTGACACATCTGTACGTTGAGGTGAGAGATCAAGATCTGCTACAACAATGGACAACATTAATGAAGTGCTCAGACAGTTAACTTTCCTTTCATGGTTGGATGACTCTACCTTTCTTTTTTGGCTTCTCACTTCCATTATACTTTTGTCAACTATATAGCAATATTGTTTATGACAACACTCGCGCCTCTGGGCTCTCCTCCCTGAAATAGTCTCAGTTTCTAATACAACCACTCAAAGTTCGATTTATATGTAGATTAGATAAAATTTTTGCCTGTGAGCAAAGCAAATTTCATTCCTAAAACCTGATGTGACTATTGGGTCTAATTTGAGGGTTGAGTTCTCTTGAGCTAAATTATTATTACCTCTTGTCCTTGGTTTGTTAGAATATAGAAACTGACTTTTCACTGTAACATTGTTTCATATTTAAGACTTCCAATCAATGTAAACTCATGTGGACAGCTCAAAGCTAACGCCAAATGTTGCAGCCACTTATCTTGACTGCATGTCTCTGTGTTGTCTTTGGTTGTAGACACTATTTTTTGATGGGTTGAACAAGGGGATATTTAAATAATTAAAGCTCTGTGATGCTTAGATAAATTGCGCTGCTTCAAACCAGACGTGAGATGACTGTAGATTGGTAAGTTAAGCATAAAGATAAAATCTGGGGAAGAACGCACATGATTGCATAATGACCTCTAAACTCAGTGGTTGTAAAAGATATATCACCCATTCATTGTGTTTCTAGATATTCCATGATATAACGAAGAGTAAAGGGGTGAACAAGGATTACAAAAACATGGTTGACTTTTTTTTCCAGAAACAGGGCCACTATATATTCATGGCTTGCGAATAGAGTTAAGCAAACATAATTTGCAGCACCGTGGTCCAATGGCCACATCGGTGATCTGTGGCAGCGTGACCAGATTACGGTCAACTTTCTGCTATTCCAGGCACTTCTTCTGATTTGTAGACCCCATGGCATCATGACTACATAATGAAGTGCTTCGAGATGCAACATCAAGTTGTCACAGGCCTAGTTTTCAGAAGAGATGTCTGGGATGCTGACAGGTAGTAAGAAGAAAACAATGTTTGGCTGCCATACAAAACCGATGTGGTCGCTGGGCCAGTGAATAGCTTTACTCAACTCTAGTTGTGACGTATTGCAGCTCAGCTCCATGTAATGTTACACAAAACCGATGTGAAACTATTTTGGGAAAAGAGTAGCCATGTTTTTTGAATTTTTTAAAAACCCCTAACAAATATAATTGGCAGAGACATTACTTGTGCCACCACTTACTGGCATTGGTAAACAGAATTTTCACTCTCTCACTTTTCAGAATGCGGTGCACTTAACGTTACTCAGTGACTTGCCTGTCCTGAATCGAAAGTCCACCTCTCTGTTATACCATAATGCATAAGAATTTGACAAAAAAAAGAGATCAGAGATTGGGTGTGGTCTTAGAAGACAAAGACTCCACGCCAATTCTTGGAATCCTTCTCAGAGTCTCTGATGATAGAGTTGGGTTACATCTGATATTAGGCAATGGACAGAAAGTTATCCAGAGGTTTGGACATTTAGGAGCTGATTCATCAAAGTTATTATGACAGAAAACTGGCATAAAAAGTTTAGAAAAGATGTTTGTGCAAAATAGAGTTACGAATTATGTTTACGAGTTTTGGTGTCATCACGCTAGCTTGAAGCAGCTCCACCAAAATGGGCAGAGCTTGGGAGGAGCCAAGGCAGGATGGGGTATGGCTATGAATGCTTTTCATATTCACTAAAAGTGCTGTTCTTTCTTACAAGATACTGGTGTAGCATTTCTGGCTAGGCGCATTGACGTGCATGTCACAGAGAAGATGCATCAAATTCATTAAGTTTCCAGTCTTAATAAATCGGCCATTTTGAGTCCAAACCATTGCTGTATTTCAGCATCTTTTTATCAAGTTTTTGCTGTTTTTTACCTGTTTTCATTTGTGCCAAGCTTTTTTTAAATTTGTGGCTTTTTTAAGTCTTTCTTTAAGTTGATCGTCATGTGGGTAAGATTTGCGTTTCCAGATATTTTCGCCTAATTCATCAATTCATTTTTAAAAAGTTGCAATTTTTTTTCAGCAAATGTAGTCAATTCCCAACCTTTTAATGTATATCTTAAATTATTTTTTGCAGAAATTTTGCAACATGTTAATGCAACAAGCTCATGAACCACGTGCACCATTTTGAAGAACTTGGCGTAAAAATGTCAACAAATAACACAAGACAAAAAAAGAAAATGGACTTAAATTTAAACAAAAATTTAAATGATGAATCGGACCCTAAGTGTTCAAAACTTTGGAGTGCTTTTTTGGGGTGGTAATACAATATCACTTTTAAATAAAGTGATTTGCCGATTTAACAGTTGTTATTTATAATCCCACGACAGAGTTCACAAATTTGTCTTACTTCTTAATAATTAAAGTCAAAACCGAAATCTATATTGGCAATAAATGTTTATGATGAAACAAAGACCCGAATACACATAACATTAATAATTCTCTTCTAAATTGTTTCCTATAAGGTAGTCAATTTAATGCATTACTATGTAAAGACTGAGCATGCAGAAACCAGGTCAAGCACAGGACTCTGATGGTTCGCTAGAGACATGTTAGTGTGATACCTTTTGCTCGGCACTAAGTGGAATTTATACGAAAGAAATAGCAATCATGAAAACCCCAAAAATATTTTTTTAGAAATTACAGAATCTGACCAGAAGGATCTGTTCCAAGACAGTAAGTGCACTTTCCCTTCAAAGAAATAATCTTCTCTAAGTGGAATACACAACATCAATTGTTTCGCTGAACAATTACAGAAACACAAAGTTCATTTCGGCACAGATCCCTTTCAATTCAACAGTTATCTTGAACTAAATAACATTTCTGAGGATAGAGGACCTTTCATCACGTCTAGAAAACGGATGTGAAGTTCTAGTTCTAAATGTTATGAGAAAAGAGTTTTCTCTCCAGTCATCTCTACATTAAGCCTAAAAAGGCTTTATAGTTTCTACATACAGAGCTCATAATTAAAGGAGTTGTCCGGGACATTAACAATGATGGGCTATCCTTAGGACAAATCATGAATGTTTGATCGTTGGGGGCGTGGAATTCAGCATCCCTACCGTTCAGCTATTCTCGGTGCCTACGGAGGCCTGAACTGCTCAGCTACCTAACTGAACAGCATAGCTCCATTGACTGTCTAGTGGCCACGAACGGGTACTGCCGATTCGCCCCCTATTCAAGTCAATAATTACTCCACCAAGATTTCATTGACAGAGCTGTGCTGTCCAGCTTCATAACTAAGCAATACCAGCCACCGCCGACACAAGGAACTGGTGATCGTTGGGGATGCTGGGTGTCGCACCTCCACCAATCAGACATGGATGAACTATCCTAAGGATAGGTCATCGATATTGAAGTCACGGACAATCCTTTCAATCATTAAATGTGCTACAACTTTCTGATATTGTATACTTCCATATTCTGTACCTCTTGGAAGGTATTGATTCTCCTTGTGGAGACATACATGGTATAGGGAGACTTACATATAATGTTTCCAGAAGGAAAAAAATCTGTCAGTGTCTGACCCCTTTGAAAAAACTTGAAGCACATAAATAGTATAGTCCCCGAAATGTTGGGGTTGGCCAACTGACTGTTAGGTGAGATGTGTATCGGGTATCTCCAATTTTGGGCTCCTCACTGCTTTGTTTTCATTGCGATAAGCCCACAAGCAGAGATGGTTGTATGTGCAGAAGTGTCTTATACTGAATTTTAGACAATGGTCTTGGGGCTCAGACCCCTTTGATACTAACATAGTGAACATTTTTATGTTTTAATCCCACAATATTTATTTGAAAGTGAGTCTGTCAGCAGAAAATGACTGTTCAAACCAAGCACAGGTGCTCAGTGCATCCTTTCAGTAGCAAAACAGTCCAATGCACTTTCCAACTCACTTGTTTTTCATTTATCTCCGCCCTCTTCTTCCTTGAGGGAAAGTTGTCACGGTTCCATCCCCCAGCGTGTCTGGGATGCAGTTACTGACAGCTTGGCCGTCCAATCTGGTACAGGGGCATACTGAAGCTGTCAGTACTTTGATTGACAGCTCAACCATCTTATCTGATACAGGGGCATGCATGCTGAGATGTCAGAGTGTTGATTGACAGCTCGACTATCTCATCTGAGACTGAGAGGCATCGGCTGTTTCCAAGTGCTTATTTTTCCAGGTGATTGCAATGCTACTTAACTGATCTGTTTCTCCCAGACTTCTGCCAGATGTACATTGATCTAGTAGGTTTGTGCTCCCTGTGCCTTGAGTTCTGTATGCTTGATCTTTTGTTGCCTGACCTTGGACTTTGTTCTGACCATCCGTCTGTTTAACTCCTTCTGCTCTGATCCGTTATCCTCCTGGTACTCTGACCTCGGAACATTACCTGACCACATGTTTGTCTCTTCCTTCTATTTATGATGTAACCCCCTGGCTTCCGACCTTGGACTCCTTGACTATTCTGACTCATGGCCTGGCTGTGAGAAGTGACTACAGAACTGGCTTTAATTTAGCCAGAAGTGGGTAGAAATTGCTGGAAAACAAGTAGATAGGAAGGTGCACTAAAGAGTTCGGCTGCCCCAGTGGTTCATAGTGCGCCTGCGCTGGGTTTGAACAATCATTTTGTGCTAACAAACTTAGTCTCAAGAAGAGTCACACAATTTATTCTACCTTCACATAAAAAAATATTAATTCAAGATAAAAACAGAAAAAAACAACATGGAAGTTTCTTCAGACAGGTGCTTAATTCGCTCCATAGGATCTATTGCAAATTGTGATACCTTTTAGCAACGCAGCATGAAAGTTATTAAAAAGCGGTATAGTTAGTATATATTATTGGTACATCATAGGACTGCAGATGTTCTGCTTTCTTTATTATTCAGCTGCCTCGTTTCACTATTATCTCCTGAAATGATAAGCGCGCGTCGCGGCGTCGTGAGATTGTGGATTGGAAAGCTCGCCTGACAAACTGCTTTCCACGGAGATATTATTTTGCGACTATGAACCAAACAGGAAGTTTTAAGTTTAGCGAAATAAGGAGCTTGCCACTAATTGAGCAGTGTCCTAATACTGTACACTGACTCCTGATCGCTCCTTTTAGGCTTTCACAGTAAGCATCTCCTGGAGTCACTGATGAAAACAGCATGGAAGTCAATGGGAAACCACCAGAAATGGATGGAGCTGTTTTATTGTCTCAGCAGTTAATGTGCGTTTAAATGTTTTTCAGGCGGTTAATGCAGTAATTCCTGCATTACGGTTTGCTATCTGGCGGGCTAATGACTGCCGAGGCATACTGTATGTTTTTAGATTTACTTTTATGTTTTGTTCGGCTAACTTAAACGCTTTACAATTACAGAAGAAATCATAATTTCTCCGACTCCTAAAAGCAAGCCTTTCTTAAATGAGCAGAAATAAGTTTGGATGAGGACAATAATGAACTGGAAGGTGTGATTTGAATTCACCTGTGGAGACGTCTTTAATCTGAAGCAGCAGAACGCTCTTTAATGAACGTCACATTAGCTTTCCGGTCTTTATCCATATGACTAAGACAATACACAGTACATATCATACACTCATTAGGGATGTAAATGGTTGGCTGGCTAAAGGATTCAGTTCTAAGGTTGGAATACAAGTAGCAGCGACAAATACTCTCTAAAGCCTCATTCACACGTCAGTATTTTTGATCAGTATTTGGTTGCCAAAACCAGGAGCTTCTCCAAAACACAGAACAGGTGTCAATCCCTCAACTTGTTTTTTTCTGTAAGTTCCACTTTTACTTTTGGGAATATGGTGGATCAGAATCCGCGCTGCCGAAGGTCCAAAAGGACAATAACACACAAGGATGAAGCATGAATTCGGTTAATTTCGTCAACGAGTTTCAAGGTTTGCAAACCTATTCATCAGGACAAAACCAACATGATCATGTCCTTATGAAGAAGTTTGAAAACCTTGAAACTCATTGATGAAATAAATCGCATTCATGCTTCATCCTTGTGTGTTATTGTACTTTTGGACCTTCGGCAGCGCCAATTCTGAACTATCGCATTCCTCATCTATTGCATTGGTCCTGCTGCAGCCTTTACATGCTTCTATTAGCAGGTATGTGAAAAAATGGACCCAGGATCACAAGTGTTTTGGATCTGAGTTTCATTAGCTTTTGGTCTGTGTGTCCGTTTTTAACATCAGTTTTTCATCATTGTTTTTCACAGATAGATAAATAAATCAATGACAAATTTTCTCCTATAGTTTGCAATGTTAAATGAGTGAACACTAAATTACGTTTGAGCTTCGTATTGGACAGTTAGTGCCCAGTGCTAAACGCCAAAACGTACTTCTCTCGAAAGTCATTTGCAATGTTCAGAGTTCCGGGTGAAGTCCGAGAGGAGAGATAGAGGGAGGGAGACAGAGAATTTTCAAGCTCAAAAGATCGGGTCCCCATTGTTTTCAATGATGTTCGAGTTCTTCAAGTTCGGGTACAGTTCTGGTACCTGAACCGAACTTTGGAATAAAGTTCTGGTTGGGTATCAGAAGCTCAACTTCAATGGGTCCGTTCATCCATAATTACAGGTTTTATTCCAGCACTTGTTCCTTCAGTCTTCCTTACAAACTGCACAGGTTTCCTGTTGTTACCTTGGCTGCTGGTGGAGGAGCATATGACAAGACCTGTCCATTAAATATCAAAAAACTGACCGGCACTTTCAAACAAAAGACAAATGTGAACAGGTGCCAGTTAAGAGAGCCACTGAGCTTGTGCTGAGCAGTATGAGAGCATTATCATCAGATGAAACACTGAGGAACTATCAGACAGGCTGGGTAGATTTACATTCAGCAGCAAGGAGGAGGGACACTGAGGAGATGTCAATGAGAAGAATCAGCAGCTGGAAGGAGAGGGCATTGAGGAGTGTCAACAAAGCTAGGTGTTCAAAGATCCTGTAGCATGGAGGCGGGACACTGAGGAGTTTATCAATCAGGCTAGGTGGGTGAAGATTCTGCAGCATGGAGGCAGGACTCTGAGGAGTTTAGCAATCAGGCTAGGTGGGTGAAGATTCTGCAGCATGGAGGCAGGACTCTGAGGAGTTTATCAATCAGGCTAGGTGAGCGGAGATTCAGTTAAAATGTCAAAACGAATTATACAACCATTGTTACGTGGATTTCTTAAAGCGTCAGTATATCAGCCTCATCAGTGCTAAGAGATTTTTAGTGAGGAGCAAAAGGGTAACAATATCTTGAACTTTTGACTTTCAGGCTCCATATCTCACCATCCACTACTGCTCTGAACGTGAGACTACCATCACTTTCTAGACAATCATCTTGGCTATCTCATACAGAAATTTGACTTGCAGCTATTTAGCATATGATTAGTTATGCAGATTCTCGTCATGTCACCGAATTGTTACTGTTTTGCTCCTGGTGGTGGAAAAATATTTTTCTCCCTGTCTACTATAAAATATAACCTGTTCTCACATTCCTTAATAGCTAAGTGTGTTATTAGGTTGATTGGCAAGCAAAAGGTCACTGGTTCGAATCGAGGAGCAGCCATGAAGAAGATTTCCCAAGAAATAAGAAACAGCATCACCCAGCTCATCGATAGCCATCTCTCAGCCAAGAAAATTGCCAAACTGCATCATGTGAACGCCATGACAGCTGCAAGAATATGAAATGAAGTCCATCCATTCAGAAGTCAAGAGGTGGACGTCCAGGCAAAATATCGAGTGAACAAGTCAGCTCATCCCAAGGTCTATCAGTTGTGGAGCGACAAACATGGCAGTGGAGGAGGCTCGTATGCTCCATAATAGTGAGATCACAGACATTCTTGCAAGAACCATGTGATGCACATTACACAAGACTGGAATGGTGGACCAAAAAAAGATGAAGAAGCCTCGACTTCAATATCATCATAAAAAATGTCAGCTTGAGTTTGCAAGAAAGTACGAAAAGTGGACAAGTGAAGATTGGAAACAGTTGATTTGGAGCAATGAAAGTCAATACACTAGGTCCTGGTGAGCGCAAATGGGTCTTGAAGAAACAAGGGAAAAAGTGGGTAACGGATTGAGAAATTGAAGGAACTGTGAAGTTTTGTGGAGGAAGCCAGATGATATGGGGTTGTTTCACAGCCAAAGGCATTGGATACTTGACCAGGATCGATGGTGGTCTCAATGCTGAGCTATATGTGAGTATCCTACAAGACAAGATACTTTGTACACTTGAGTACTATGGGTATGAAAAGGACAACATAGTGTTCCAGCAGGATAATGACATGAAGCATACATAGAGATTGGTGAAGAAATGATTAAATGACAATGAAGTGGAGGTGCTGGAATGGTCCCCACAGTCCACAGACCTCAACCCAATCTAACACATGTGCGTAGAGTTGAAGAAAAAGCTGTGTACAGACCCAAGTGAGGCGACCAGTATGCACCAACTTTGGGAATGTGTAGAAGAGACCTGGGATTAGTCGACACATGCTTTAATCTGATTGAGAGCAGGATCAGAAGGATTCAGGCAGTGATGAAAGACAAATATAGATTTACAAAATAATAAAAATTAAAATGTACATTTTTAGGAGCCAAACAGAAACAATGCAGTGACATGACAATAATCTGCATAACTAATCATATGCTAAATAGCTGCAAGTCACATTTATGTATGACATAGCCCAGATGATTGTCTATAAAATGATGGCAGTCTCACGTTCGAAGCAGCGGTGGATGGTGAGATATGGAGCCTGAAAGTCAAAAGTTCAAAACATTGTTACCCTCTTGCTCTTCACTGTATTTATAATAAATGCAGTTTGAGTCGTGAAATCGGGTGACAGATCCATTTTATAAATTAAAGGTATAACTTATTTTTCCAGGTAGACGTAGTCGTAGATCCTCATTAAGAAAACGTTGTGTTACTTTTTAGAGACCTCAGGTTCTCTGATCTGGGAACAGCATATCACTTTCAGCACAATATCTGACTCTGACGAGACCTATTTATGGGTAGTTTGTATTTTAATGCAGGGTTTTTGTACAGACATTATGTTTCAGTGTTATATATGACGAGTACATTCTATTTATTCCCTTGCCTTTGGAAACCTGTTGGGTTCAGTAGATGCATTAATCCAGTCATATTATATTCTACCTGCTCTCCTGCTAATGAGCTCACTGGGGACTTCATCATCATTTGTACACACGCTACAGACAAAGACCAACAAGAATGAGAGTTAATCTTCATCATAATGACCCTTACCCTGAACTTGGATTTTATTTCTACCAGTAATTAAAATCCAGTGTTCGGTTTGAGCAGACATACTACATTTGCATTCTTAGATTTTTATTCAAACCTTTGTATAAAAAGACTTAAACTTCCTCCTGCTATGCATTATGTAGGAAAGTCTATGCTGGCTCCTTTCATTACAAAGGTGCATTGTTATACTTCATCTTCCCAACGGTACTGTGCCAATTTTCATCTCCTATCTCTGCAGATTTTTTGTATTATTTATTTTTGAGAAGGAACCACAGTTTTTCACCCCTGAAACTTTTTGTTAATTGATCTGATTCACTAACTAATAATGATGTCACATGCAGGCAAAATGATGTACAAATGCAGGGATAATGGAATTATGTCATAAGAGAGGATGAAACTAGCACTAGGAGCTAACTGTCACTATATGAGTGGTCGTATCCATGGATACCCAAGCTACTGTAATGCCTTGCACATGGAGACATAGCTAAACAGGAGAACTATACTACATTTCTAATTGGAGGTATTTGCTAACATTATTATTTTTACATATACTACATATTGGGATAGGATCTTGGAGCTAGGAATAACCCTTTAATGTTAATTGTGTATACATCCGGCAGCCAACGGAGCTTGTAACAGCTGATTGGTGGTAATTCTGGGTGTTTGACCCCATCAATCTGATACTGATGACTTATCCTAGGGATAGTTCATTAATACCACAATCCTTGAAAACCGCTTTAAATGGGGGTTTTGAGTATCTGACCATATATGTAACATCTGTACCGGTTCCTGTCCCTTTTGTTTAGGCTGCGGTCATAAGGAAGCTTTTGTTGCGGGTGGTGCATGACAGCATTGGTCCTGTTTTATTCCTGGGACTTTTGGTGCTGATAGATCAGGAAGCTATGGGGTTTAATGTCTATTTTTCGATAGCTCCTCCCTTGTGCAGACCTGTCTGCTATTTAAGCCCCTGAGTCTCTGAATTCCACTGCTAGTTAATTTACTTCTATTACTTGGCTCATGCCAGAGTCCTTGCTTGTGTTGTTTTGGTGATTCCTCCTGTTTTCTGACCTCTGTGTGTTTTTTCATCATCTTCTTGTTTTACGATTCTGTTCCTGACATGGATTCTTGGCTCTGACCCTACTTTGCGACCCTTCCTGCCTTTGGTCTGCTCCACCGGACGGCAGACCTTCCTTGGAAGAAATCCAGGGGACCCAGTTTTAAGACCAGATTCCTGTACCGGAGTTACAGAGTGAAGGCAGGGGTTACTCAGGAATCTACCAGACGGAGCATCTAGTATCAAGTCTGTCCGAGGTAGCCTTTTTGAGCCTGTGGCCTCTAACAGTCATGACAGCATCTGTCTTTGGCCAACCAGATTAACGCCATGATGATGGCAGACATAAATGAAATAATTAGTGGAACATTAAAGACAGTAGGGTATCAATCACCTTTAACGTGTCCTATGATGATTCATGCGGTAATAGATGTATAAGTGGTGAATCACATAGCAGAAAAGTGGTCATTTGCATCTGAATCAAGAGTTGTATCTAGACCCCATGAATAAACCAGTCTACATAAAGACGCATTATTCTGTTGTTTATAGCTAATGTATTGATTTAATTCTGTCAGTCGGTTGGGTTAGAGGTTAACCCGTTGTTAATTAAGATATGCAGAAAAACACTTTGAACAGTTCTAGCCTTTTCCAACTCAAGAAATAACTTTAGCAATGATGATGAACTCTCCAGAAATGAGGTCACTTTACAAATGCATGGATCTCGTATGTTTAATATAGCATTGAGTATTCATGAACTAAGGTAATACAACCGCCACTAGTATCTATCACATTTATGTCAGAATTTTTAAGGCACTTTTATTATTGATTTGATCCAAAAATAGATGTTGATGGCTAACTAGACCAACGAGAGGTGGCAACCCCAAATAAGCACCAAAACTATCAACGAGCACCAATTTTTAGGTATCTAACATCTAATAAGATGCACCAAACCAATGACATAGCGTGTACCACGTTGAATAATTTGGCGGATCTTCATGCCGCCTAGCTACATTTACACTATCAGCATTATTAATGGGGTGGTCCGAAACATTAATTTTCATCCTAAATGCCTATCTATTTAATGCCATAATCTAATCTATTTTCTTATATACTAGCATTAGAAATTCCCAGCCATTCCCTCACTACACTACCTAACTGCTTTATTTTTTTTTTACTTCTTCCTCTTTGATGACACTTTGTTTGAGAATCCCAGGGCATGCCAGAATACTCAAACGAAACGTCATCAGGGAGTAGAGGCTGCAGTCACTGTCACAGCCTCTGCCCCTTCCCTGAAATTTAGCATCATCATTGACCTCTGCTGGGCTAGTCCCTGCTCTACTGTGCATGGATCAGTTGTAAATTCCAATGGATGCTCTGAAGATTCTTGTCACTGTGCACAGCAACAGTGCGCTCTCTTGTCAGCTCTCATCTGAAGTAACAACACGACAGGAGAGTGCACTGTCAGTGCTCGTTTTTAAGTATACCTGATGTGCAAGAACTAGCACCACACCTGCAAGTGGCGTCACTTGTGGGGGCAGTAATGGTCTCTGCACTCTGGGTATTCTTCTTACAACATGCACTGACAGTTCACTTTCCTGCTGGTTCGTTACTTCTCATCAGAACTGGTTATAGAGCGCACTGTCACTGTGGATATTACACAGTGACAAGAATCTACTGAGCATCCATCGGAATTGACAACACATGCTCAGAAGAGCAGGAACTAGCACAGCCCCTGAAATGGATGATACTTTGCTTCACGGAGGGGGCAAACAGGAACTGCAGCAGGGACTGCAGCCTCTGCACCCTGATGGCACTTCATTTGAGTATCCTGGCATGCATTGGGATTCTCAAATGAAGCATCATAAAAACAGAAATAGTAAAAAATAAAGCAGTTAGATAATGTAGTGAGGAAATGGAAGGGACTTTTTAAATAACGTAAATTAGAGAATAAAATAGATTATGGCATTAAATAGATGGGAATTTAGAATGAAAATTAATTTGTATTTTGTAACCCTTTAACCTGTTAATGAAGCAGTCAATTTTCATTTTAGCACTTTTGCTTTTTTAGCTTTTTTTTCCCCAAGAGCTATACAGTATATTGGTCTGTGTCACCTTTAACTAGATCCATAACATTTTTATTTTGATGTTAATAGTGTTGTATAATAGCACAGTAGGTTAGGAAGTGCAGAGATAGCTGTGGCCCCATGGGCCTGCTATATGAAAAGGGCCCAATGGTACAAGAAGACACAATTATTATCAGTGGCACAAGATGGGGTGTGGGGCTGTTACATATTTTGCATTGAATTTCTGCTAATCTATCACTTTTAGGGCTCGTGAAGACGAGCGTATTTGCTGTCCGAGTGGTATCCGACAAAACATTGGATCGCACTCGGACTGATGTTAGTCTATGGGGCCGTGCACATGTCCAAAGAAATAATGTTAGCCTGTCTGAGGAAAAAAATCTCTGCATACATGAGTTTGATCAAATATTTGGATCTCACTCGGCCATGCAATTCAATGAGTGCATGGGAGACATCAGACTGCACTGGGATGAAATGTGAGTGCAGTACAGTTTCCGCCACTCACAGAATAAAGAAGATGGTGACTTGTTTTTCTCCATCTTCTCCTTATCCGAGAGAATCAGATCACACTATGCTGACACTCTGATTAGAGTTTGATCAGTGTCGTTTGCATAATTGGCCGATTCTCTCGCGGCCGTCTACACCTGCCCTTAGACTCAATGCTACCTTTTTCATGGGTTTTTTGGACAAATAATTAAATTAAAGTAACTATATAGGCTTGTAATAGGGGAAATAAAATGAGTGACCTAAGCAGAATAATATATAGGAGTTTAGTGCATACTCACATAGGGCACATAGGGAAATCAGTCATTGGTTAGGAGTCGGACCGCCCATTGGACTTCTAAGCCCAAAATGAGCAAAGATTTAACTGAACAGAATACAATTTATACTGAACCTTTTCTCACAAAACTACATCTGAATCTGCTCAGCTCCTCCTGACCTGTACCTGTGACATCCATATCGGTACTTTCCTCCTCTGTTTCGGTTTCTGTCTCGGAGAAATGTTGCTCATTTACTGCAAGTAATGTGGGGCAACAACATGTTGGTCCTGTGTACGTTTCTGGGAATTGTGGTACCGGCTGAGAGCTTTGGGATCAACTTTTGGTTTGTGTTGCTCCAGGAGGGGCTACTGGCTATTTAATCTCCTGAATTTCTGCTCCCCACTGCCAGCTATAAGCTTTGCTTGACCACTGCCCGCATTTTGACCATACTTTTGTCTGAAGTTTCTGCTGGAGTTCCAGACCTCCTGGTTTTGATGCAGCTTCATGACCATCTTTTTCCAGGCCATTAAGTTACTACACTTAGTTCTTATGCAACAATACCCTGGTGTCAGAAGATTTTATTGCATTTTTAGCAGGGCAGGTCCCTTTTAAATATAAAAAACTCAGCCTATAACCACAATCTATAGTGTTCTCCTGAAATAATCTTTAAAAAGGGACAAAAATGATTAAACATAACTATGTCTAGGAACAATAGAGCTATAATAGTTCTCTGCATAACGGTGGAAACGAAGGTCTCAGATGGTTTGATAACTGGCTTGGCCTATGGACTTGGAATACACTAGAACAGAGAATGACTGTAAACGTCCAATTGCCGGCTCTACACTTCAGCTTGTAGACTGCAATAAATCACATCATCATACCAGTAACTGGGTAACCGGTGTCTCCTCTTCTTCACACGTACTGCATTAAGCGCTGAATGAACCTGACACCAAGAGCAACATCGACACAAAACAAACGAGGCTTCAGAAATGCCTGTCTCTGCCACTGAAAGCAATAGAGTCTGCATTGTAATAAAGGAAGCCCACAATAAGAGCAACAACCTTGCATTCCGGTTATGATAGAAATTCAGAAAATGATCCCGACCCTTCAGCGATGCTCGTATCATTGTGTTCCGTGACGCACCATCGCAACGTTTTGCTGATCTAATTTCCTTTTTAGTGTTCCGTGGCTTAAACGGGTTTTGTATCATAAAAATTATAATAACCGCGTAGATTGTAATATACTGGGCTATATTTCAACAAATTCAATTTTCGTCAGAACGACTTGGGTGGTTATTTATCGCCGGGTATGTACATATAATCTTGATGTTTTGAAGGTGACTTGGGCTGACTGAGTAAGTAAGCCTGGGAATGCCAGCAAAAGCATTTACTCAGCAACTAAGGTACCTATTACAAGCTCAACTCTGCATGAAGGACAATTTGGAGCTTGGAGCAGCAGTAAGCTAAATCAAGGACAATGGAAGCATTAAACGGCACAGTGCATAGACCAAAGCACAATTAAAGCCGAGGTGAAAGAGCCAATAATCTAAGGAGTATGTAGAAAAGGGAGTTGTGAGAAAGCATTGAAGGGGGGAGTTATTTCATGAACGTATGAAAACACCTAAACAAAGCTGAGGATAGACAGCTAATACGGATAGAATAATGGCAGGTGTATGCAAACACTCAATAGGAAAAGCAGGCTAAGCAGCATGTGCCACATCGAAATGCAGCAGCAGATCTAATTCTCTTATATCAACGAGATCAGGGCATATCATAATAGTGTAAAAATAGGAAACGAATGGATAAGTCCTGGAAGAGTTTGGTTGAAAATGTTCATCTCAGGCCATACCCCTTTTACAGCTCATTTTCTGTCCCCTGAATGACTTGATTCCTACTTCCCCAAGAGGTTTATGTTATTTTCATTCTCTCTCTTTTTATTTTTTTTTGTCGATATCAGAGAATATCGGTGGGAAAACTAAGGAAATACGTGTCTTTTTTTCAAAATTTTTTAATTATGACCAATAAAGGACCATGAAAATAGATTTTAAAATTAGTTCTGCTTTCTGTAACAATTATTTTAATATATCAGATAAAGGTTTTTTTTGATGTTGAGGAGCTAGTAACAGCACTTTAGATTGGCAGTGGCTGTTTTTTATTTAATTTTTACCTACTGTTTATTTATTTTTCATTTATTTTATATATTGTGCCCCACATAAGGTCATGAAAGACCATTGACTATTTCAATATTTAAATACTTTTTTTTACCTGATTTCCCCTGTAACTGGAGCTGGTATATTAGCCCCAGTTACAGTGGAAATACAACCTCCTGGCTGCATAACAAAGTTGACTGGATCTTGCTCTCATCCCTACACCCAATGACCAAATGACCTGTGGGTCCGGAGGAGGAAGCGCGTTTTATTACGGTATATATAGCGCTAGTTTTGTGCTGCATATATAGCCATCGAGAAGGCAGAGACAATAATAAACCATCCGTGCCTTTTCTTTGGGGAGTTTGGATGTGCCTTATAGCTAGGTCCTCATACCCGCAGCTGCTCAATCGCATTACTATTACAAGAAAACTCCAAGATCACATATTTCTTTTTTAATAAATACATGTAACTCAAAAAACCTTATTTAACAATAGATATTTTTCTAATGATAGATTCCCTAAAATAAATAGCATGAGTTTTACTCCAACAACCTTCATTTTAAAACTGGGATATGAAACACCAGTGCCAATGAATCTCATTCAGAATGTTCAACTTGATATTTACTTACTTGCCTTGTGCGACAGTAATCCTGATATGTGAGACTAGGAAATAAGCAATAGGGTTATACACTAGGAATCAGGTAGAGATTACAATTCTAAGTATATCACTCACCTCTTTTTTCAATGTGCAATACTCAAAAAAATTGCATATCAGTTTATCTAGAAGGTCTGACTTCTGCTCTTTCTTTGTTGGGGAAGTCAATGGTCAAATAGAAAAAGAATGCACATAAGGATGGGGGAACTTTAAGGATTTTCGATCACTGTTATATATAGAAAAGCCAGTTCATGCACTGAAGTTTTTCCATAAAGCCATTAATTGTATAAGTGCTATGCTTTTTGAGAATGATGGTCTTGAAGGAAGAAAGAAAGAGAAAGAAAAAGAAAGAAAGAAAGTGTCACAGCACTGTTGCAGGATATTATCCTGGGGTTAGGGGCTCCTTCCCTATCCCAAAAGCTAGGGGCGCCCTAGATATCCCTGCTCCCTGGATTACTTTTGATGGTGAAGACACTGGAGCCACGTGCCTTTTCCGAGTTCCTAAATCAGCCCTGATCTGTCTCCTCCCACACCCAGGGAAGTGTGGAGTTGTAGTGCATATGAATACACAAACCAGTCCAACAAGGGAAGGCATACAGGGATAAATGAAAATACCAATCATACAAATATGCACTAAAAAACAACACAGTGGAACAACGAGAATTAAAAGAAGGAAAAAACAAACAGGAGAAGATGAGGATATGCACACAGGCACATCACCAAGCAACAGTCTACTGAACAACACTCCAAATGCCTCCTCAAAGAACCAACACCTCCAACTCCAGAACCAGGGAGTATGAAACTAACACTGGGAGTCCCTGATTGCCAAAGGTGAGTATATATAGCTAAGGGAAGTGACCAGCACTGAACAGCTGAGAACATCTAAGCAGGAAAGCTTCAGGAGTGCTCAACTGAACAGATTAAACAATGCAGTGATTGCAGAAACCTGCACTGTTTAATATGATGGTGAAGTGATTCTAATTAGTGCAGGAGTCCATCTCTGTCACGCTAAACCCGTGAAACAAAGAAAGGTGCACATCATTCATCTATAACCTCTTTTTTCTAGTTTAAGACAAAATGTCCTTGGGATTTATAGGAGATGTCAATGCAAGTTTTCGTATCCAGGTTTCAGAGAGTGAAAAAAGTTGAAGCCGATTTGTCACTAAATTTTCCAAAAAAAATGGAATCTCCTGAATCAAATTTGTTTGTGAGCTACTTTGTGCAAATTTAGCAAAATGGAGAAATACTGATTTTGTTGATTTTTACAGAGCCGGAAAAGAGGTGAAACAAAAAAAAACAATACTGATACTCACCTTGTTGCACAGCTATCTCAACACAAGTCCAGTCCTAAGCAGAGATCCCTCTGTTCTACTCTTTTCTCTCCTCCGAATGAGACATTCTCTTCCTCCATCTTACTTCTTTACCGGGGTTTCTGGAATTGAGTATGTCTCTTATGTCATAAGTTATAACACATGTTGTGGCATCATGACATTATGATGTGCCCAACGCGCTGACTATTCTTTGGTAGACGCTAGTCATCATGATGTGCATCGTGACATCAGAGGCCAACTTGTTGGCTATGAAGAAGGAGGACATTGGTTGCTGTTGACAGTAATGAAGAGGCCAAAGGGAGCTAAAGGGAAAATCAGTCGGCGGCTATTTTTTCACACTACATTTATTATGTTCTGGGATTCTGAGAGATCCTAGAGTGTAATAACTAACATTCAATTCCCACTGAATAACTTAGATGTGAATTGAATTTCCAGGTCAAATTTGTGGAACTGCTAAATTCAAATTTTTTGCAAATTCGCTAATCACTAAGGTCTACCGAATGGTCCAAGAATTAAGGCAAAAGGAATTATAATCAATTCATTCTTCTTCCTGTGTATGGCATCTGCTTTACCAACTTACTGTATGTAAAGACCATGCGCCATCTTGCATAGTTGCAAGGGCTTGTCCTCTGAGTCTATAGATATAACCAGCGGTCACAATTAGTATTATAATATCTATTATACAATTATATATGCCCTTTAGGTGGTCACTGTTGCAAACAGTTGAATTTCAGTGGAAAAACTCAGCAGAAGGCTACACGCTATCATTATTGAATGAAAGGGTTTTGCAAATGGAGTTTGACTTTAACAAACATCTTTTTGTCATTTATTTTTTACTGCATAATCTAGGACTACATTCATTAACATTTCACAATACACGTTCATAAATCACTACTATAAGAGTATATGGCTTCCAGCAAAATATACAAAGCGTCTCATTTAAATCGAAAATTTGTTTCACATCAGAAATGTAATTTTCAAAGCATGTGTTGTTTGTCACAGTATATCCCCAGTGTTCAATAACACATAAGCCTCTGATGAATTAATATGGGGCTAATCAAGCTCTTTTGTTATCAGACGAGTTCTAACTAATGGTAAACAGGACATTGCCATCCTATATCAGCGCATACCGAATATTGGCTCAAATATCACGAGCAGAAGGAGGAAGGTCTCTACAGCTACAACTAATAGTCCGAGGTACTTCATAATCATATCTGGGTGGGCTTACAAATTAGCAGATATTTTATTATTAAGCTTTTTTCTGACTTAATTTTTGGAAGATTTCACTTTAATATTTCTCGAGACTCAGACCATTAGTATCAAGGGAAGAATAACTAAAGATGATATCCAGTTCTTTGACTCTAACTTATCAGGAGAACTTCTCAATAAGTTTCCCACACTCAAAAGAGCCAAACATATCCCCAGTTATTTTATCATTCAGTAGGCAGCTGTATGTGATCTCAACTGGCCACTTCCCCTGGTGAAAAAGGGGCCCTGACTTATTACGCATGTTATTATTTAGCCAGGTTCCATGGTTAAAGGGTTTGTGCCAAGTTTGTACGCTATCCCCTATCTGTAGAATGAGGGATAACTTCATGATTGATTTGGGGCCAAACAATGGGATTCCTACTAATCTTGAGAATGTTTCTTTACAGAGTCCCGTCTGAATTAAGTAGAGGTCAGATGCGCTCATTGGCTCCTTTCATTCTTTGTTCTTGGCTATCACCATCAGTATCATAGTGATGTGCATGCTCGACCTCCATCGGTGGGATCGGTGGGAGTCGTAACAGTTGGCCAAGAGCAATCAGGAAGATGGATAGGAGACAACTTCTATTCTACGTATAAATAAACCCTTTAACTAAAAGTGGAAATTATATTAATGTTGTTCCAAACCATTGGCCGAATGACAATGCAATGTAAATTTGATGTTTGACCAACATTTATTCAACCTATGTCAGGAAAATAAATTTCGGACATTTTGAATCTGAATATTCCTGATTCTTTTCTTTAAGGAATAAAGGCACTTCCACAAGGGTCCGACAGTGACTTACTCTCCTTTCCCTACTCAGGACAGATTGTCTAGGTGCATAATAAAGGAAAAATAACTGTCTGTCAAACATGTATGGCCATGTGCATGGCCAACTTTAGTTTCTTAAGAAGGGTTCTGGGTTGAAGGGGTCCAGGTGTACGAATGACCCTAAAATTTGGTGGTTTTACAATTATCTGGGATGGGCTCTAAGTAGACAAAGAAAAGTTCAATGAATTATCAACAAGTATTTGTTGCAACTTCAAAACTGATGTAAAAGGATCCTTAAAACCCTGTAAAAAAAACATGAGATATTTTTTGAAGTTCTTAGGCTGGCTTCACACTTGCGTTGTGTAGCGCTATGGATGGCAGCTTATTTCCTCCTTTCTTCCTCCATTAAGCCCCTCCTACTGCTGCACCTCTTCCTTCAGCTCAGCCTACGTCTGCATGAGTCCTGCATACCCTATCTTTAACATTGGGGACGCAGGCCATGTGGATGTATGCTGACGCATCCGCATGCGTCGTTTTGACGCGCCCACCGACCGCAACCAAATGCAACATGTTGCATTCAGAGCAGCTCGGCGCAGCGTCAAAATGACGCATGCGGATGCGTCAGCATACTTCCGCATGGCCTGCGTAACCAATGTTAAATATAGGGTACACACGACGCATGCAGATGTAGGCGGAGCTGAAGGAAGAGGTGCGGGGCTTAACGGAGGAAGAAAGGAGGAAGTAGGCTGCCATCCACAGCCCTACACAACGCAAGTGTGAAGCCAGCCTAAGAACTTCAATACAATGATTAAATAATACCACTATTCTAAATACAGGGGAAGATAAGAAGTCTGCATAAACTGTCCCTCTGTTTGCTGTGATAAGTTTTTGGGTATGTGCACACATCTTTTTCAAGAGAATTCCGTCGCTGAAACAATTTGAAAAACGTCTCAGAAAATGCTCGAAAGAACGAACATATGCATTTCCGTGTAAAAATGACTCCCTCTGCATATACTCAAGCTTATGAACATGTCTTAACCGAAGTGACAAGTCCATTCTTCTGGCGTTTCCTACTTGGAAGACACTCTGTACTTTGCAGTACAAATCAATGGGAAAGCTCAACAGAAATCTGGAAGGTGCCTGGACATCTTTTGAAGTATTTTGCCATCATCTTTGCTTAAAAAAAAAACACTAGTGGTTTCTTCATTTTTCAATGGAGTGAAAAAAACAACAACTGGAAAATGATAGTTTAAAAAAGATATCACAAAAACCACAAGAAAATTCTCCAAAAACTCACCAGTGACCAAAACCATTGGAAAAACACTAAGGAAAAGACCAAAAAAAACAACAACACAAAAGATGCTCAACAATAAAAACAGCTAAAGTTTCCAGATGTGTTTAAAATCTCATAGGATTTAAAAGACTTCATGTGCACATAGACTTTGACTTACACAAAACTTCAGGTACCGTAAGTCTCTCTTTCATGACCAAAGTACCATCAATGCCAATAGGGCACCAAACTTGAATGGTAACCTCACAAACCAAAGGTGAACTGCTTTCCATTAACTGCCTTCGCCCAGAAGAAAGGAGACTTATCAGTTTTTCCTTTAACTATTCTTTCTTCTTTCAAAATCCATTTCTGATTTTATCTAAATAAAAAAAAATCATAAACAATTCTAATATTATAAAGATGTAATTTTTTGTTTTTCACATAAACTTATGGGTGGGTTATATCTCAGGGTTCTTTCGGTCACTGAAATCGATCTCAAACACCCGCGATAGTCAGTTTGCCATATGAGCCCAATTAAAGGAAAACTACTTAGGAAGGAGGTTACACAATATTAAGCAGGACACAGATTTCAAGCAATTTGGGAAAGTAAAAGCTCTCTCTGCTGCCAAAAAGAGTCAAATAGTGCAATGCTTTGGAGAAGGTATGAAAACATTACAAATTTCAAAAAAGTTAAGAGCGATCATGGTACTGTGAAGAGATTTGTGGCTGATACAGAGCATAGAAGGGTTCATGCAGATAAAGGCATAATGTGGAAGGTATCTGCCTGGCAAATTCATCAGATTAAGACAGCAGATGCTAAGATACCATTACAAAGCAGCAAACATGTATTAGAAGCTGCTAGGGATTCTGGAATGCCGCAAACCTCAAGGTATAGGATCCTCCAGAGGCTTGCAAATGTGCACAAACCTGAAAATGACCCCAGCATAGTATATAGCGTTTTCGACTGACCACTTTCTTCCATGGTACAAAAAGAAGAACCGTGCCATCCATAGTAAAATCATCTTCAGGCATGACAAAGCACCGTCTCATGCTGCAAAGAAACCTCTAAGTCATTGGCTGCTAAGGGCATAAAAGGAGAGAAACTCATGGTGTGGCCATCATCCTCCCCTGACCTCAACCCTATTGAGAACCTTTGGAATATCCTCAAACCAAAGATCTATGAGTGTGGGAGGCTGATCACATCAAAACAGCAGCTCTGGGAGGCTATTTTGACAACCTGCAAAGAAATTCAAACTAACTAAAAACTCATAAGTCCAATGAATGCAAGAAGGTGATATCAAAGATGGGGTCCTATGTTAACATGGAACTTGGCCTGTTAAGATGTTTTTGATTGAAAAAGCTTTTGGTTTCAGTAAATGTGACCCCTTAATGCAGCAAATCCAGCAAATGAGCATTTTCAGTTCTTTACAACCTATAAAATGATTGGAAACTCTGTTGTATGGAATAATTTTGAACGACGCATTTTGAGCTTTTTTAGATTTGAAAAAAATTCTGCTATTGGGAGGTTTCCCAATAAAATGTGATTTATGTTCTAACAGTTGATGATTTGAACATTATAGTGACTCATTTGCATCAACCATTTAGGAAAATCAGAGAAAAATAGCATTTACAAAATAATTTGGAATAGTTCGAAATAGTTACTAGCAAAGGTTAGTAAATGATAGCCATGTTTTGACTCTTCTAACTGTCGGTAGCTATCACTGTGGTCCACGCAAATAATGATATTGCCTGAAGGTTACAATATCCATTCTTTGCTTCCAAGATTGCTGCATTGCAGACATTTTTCTGTGTCGTTGGGGCCCATACATCTGATATTTCTGATCTTTAGTACTACTGAAAGTTTAGCCGCTTAATATTCCAAGCAAACCACATGGTATAAATGAAAAAAAGAAAAAAAAAACACAGCTGAAAAGAGAGAGCTCTGGATATGTGAGTGTTTAGCTGTGGCAGTCACAGCCCACTTCCCCATCAAAGAGGCTTTGTCAATTTAAGTGCCATAAGAGATATGTAAATGTATTGTCAAAATGGATTTTTGGGGCCTTAAGTAATGATAACAGGTTTTTTTTTCGGTCTAAACATGTCATTTTCCATATCAGTATTTGGAATACATTAACAAGCATTAGCATAACTTTGTAAAATTAAAAAGCAGAACAGTATGGAATTGGATTCTGAGCCAGAGAGAACAACGGGAATGTATCTTTTGTTAATATACCAATGTGCCATTTACGGAATATCAACATCACGCTTGTTAAGGTTCCATTATGCGCGATAAATCAAACCACTGAGCACCAATCCTGCGCTACGGAAATAATCGGCCACTTTCATTTATGTATCTGGGAAAATTAGTCTTTAAAACAATTAAGAGTTCCTGTTTCTGGACTTTTACAGAATGTAAATGATTTCTTAGCCTGATCTACAAGCATCAATAGATGTGGTGAAGAAGAAAAAGTGACTTGGATTAAACAGTTGGAGGCAGGACTAATTGTTCTTGATGGTTCCAAAGGCAGGACTAATTGTTCTTGATGGTTCCAAAAGCTCTGTGTATGGTGGACTCATCATCTACAAACTAAAAGGAACTAAAATTCTTGAGAATTTACTCATGCACGCAACCGATTGTATCGGACGAGTGCTATCCATGGTTTCATGCCTATTTTGTAGATATGGGGCTGTGCAAATGTCCGACTTTTTCCTCTGATCTGACCGAAAAAAAAATTGATTTTGATCCGAGTGTTGGATGAAAAACTGGCAATGCAAGTCTATGGGTCCATGGAAAACATCAGACAGTACTTGGATGACCTCGGAGTGCAGTCCACTTTTCACAAACTAACATAATGGAGAAGGTGGACAAATTTTTTACTTTTTTCTCTCCACCTCACAGAAAAAATGATCCCACTCTGATCAAACACTGATCAATCTCAGATCAGAGTCTGATCAGCATAATAGTACAGTTTTTCTCAGATAGAGAGAAAACGGTCGTGTGCACCTAGCCCTGTCCATATGTCCTTTTAGACTACTTACCAACTTTTCAAAACCTTCTTGCAAGAGATGGGGGATTGCAATACGTTAAGTCTACTGGCAAATTTTTATTAGGCTAACCACATCTCTTTATGGCAGGTCAAGGAACCATACACATCCCAGCCGGCCTTGTGAATAATGTGTCTCTGGACGTCGGGGTTTAGTGTCATGGCAATAAAAAAACATTGGTCAAGTTCTGCTTTTCAGGAGGCTTCTACTGTGCCTCGGAGATTTGTCAATTCAACCAGACGTCTGGTGACCTCCTCATTTTCCACCTCCTGGGTCTTCTGACAGAGTTGGTATTTTTTTCTTTTGGGGCATGCAGACATAATAGTGAGGGTCGCTCACGCTGGACCCCACTCTAAGAGCCACAACTAACTGTTGTTCTTTTTGAGCGGTGCCTGCTCTGATAAGTCCGGTGAGTCTATCCATTCAATGGACGGTCATTCCTTTGCATAGCTGACATGAAATACTAAATTCTACCCGCATAGTCAGATGTGGCTCACCTGACAATTACAGCTGGCTTCTATCTAAAAAATACGCTTCTTCTTTAGCCTGAAGAAGCGTAGATTACGCGAAACATCTGTCGCTTACTTAACTCCTTATGTCTCTTCTCATGTGACGATGACAAAACATCGCATCTCACTCGAACCAATGTTATCCTATGGTGCTGTCCACATGTATCGGTCAAGCAAGTTAATGAGTCCATGAAAAACATCAGACTGCACTTAGATGACATATCAGTGCACTCTGGTTAACAGAATGGAGACAATAGAGAATTTTGTTTCTCCATCTTTTCCTCATCCGAGAAAATCGATCGCACCATGATCAGTGGCTTCCATAATCGACCCGATTCTCTTGGATGAGAGAAAATACGTTCGTCTGCACCCAGCCTTAGCTAGATTGCCAACAATTAGTGTTATGACAAATATTATTGTATTTCTGACAATTTTTGGTTGCGAATACAAGTCAATAAGCAACTTTTTGACTTGTAACAAATTCGTCAAAAAATTCACGCTTTTTCTCAAGTCTTTTGTGGCTTAGTTTTCTGATTTTTACATTTATTGTGGCTTTTCCAGGGGATTTAGAGTAATTCATGAAATTCGACTTTTTGAAAAAAAAAGTTACAAAATTCGTCTCAACTCTACTCCTGTGTCCTTCCTGGAGCGATGTTTTGTACGCTAGTTAAAAAGTCTCATTTATTGAGACACCTCACAAAATCTGCAACTTTTGGAGTTTAAAGAGTCACAGAAACAGAGGCACAAAAAGAACAATGGTGGGCTTTGCACAAATCTATGAATTGCGTGCATCATTTTGATGAATTTGGTGTAAGAAAAAGCAAAAACAACTGAAAAAAAATTAACTTTTAATAAAATGCAAAAGATAAATCGGGCCCATAGTATATAAAAAAAATGCATTTTTGCCAATGACATTGCTTTAAATATCTGAATAAAACTGCAACACAGACTTTATTGTAATGTACAGTAATTTTTTGAGTTTTTCGGGAACATATTGTAGTTGTAGCGATGTTTCACACCTATGTTCTTTTCACCCTGAACCGGAGAAAGTCAGGCCCATGGTGCTTCTGGACCATTGTGCTCCGGTTCAGACTGATAGAGAACTTTAGCTCTGAAATGTTGCTACGAATGGAATTTGATTCTTCAACCAATTAACTAATGTTTCATGAACGTCTTGGGTGAAGGGTTTACTTAGACAATTAATATTTATGCCATCCCAGGGTAATGAGGACCTAACCATGCACATAGTAGCTCCATACACTGCCGGTAGGTGAGGGTGACCATTACTCTGCCAATGTCACTTCCTATATTGTACTTAGAAACAATTAGGTGTAGACTGAAGTGTATGTAGGAAGAGGGACTGTCCCCTTGAAGTAGGAACTCAAAATTAAAGGGTTTTTGTCATTTTACACAAAACCTGTAATAAAGAATGGTCTTAAATAGTAGAAAGCAAAATGTATCCAGCAGTTGCATCCTGTTTTAAAATCACTTTTTATTGGAAAATCTAAAAATACATAGTTGCCAAAAGAGCAAACGCGTTTCCAACTAAGTCCTTAGTTATTGAAAGATTAAATACTTAGTCTGAAACGCGTTTGCACTCTTTATCTGGTGATGGCTATTGCGAATTTTAATATTTTGGAATAAAAAGTCATTTAAAAAGAGGATTTGACTGCTGGATACATTCTGCATTCTACTATGGGATTTGACTGCACCTGGCTCCCCGCAGTTAGGCCATGGGGAGCCGGCTGTTAATCAGCATGAAATCGGCGGAGATGATCTGTGAGCAGAGCATAAGAGAAGGCGCTGCTCTGTTGACGTGACGTCATCAAAAGCCACAGTATCACCGGCAGGAGCGGTCCATGACCTTTCTGAGCAGGCAGAGATCTGCACTGGGCAGATTTAATTCTTAGCCCCATACAGAAAAAAAATAAAAGTCCAGGATGACCCCTTTAAAAGACTGATTTTGCAATAAGCAACAAAATGTCATGCTTTGGTTTTCCAACAGTTAGACCACAGTCACTCATTCAATTTTGTCAGTATTTTACATTAATATTTGTGAAAACTAGGAGTGGGTGAAAAATGCTAAAGTTTTGCAAGTCTTTCTGTAATCCTTTTCCTCTGATTGTTCCACTCCTTATTTTGGGTTAAAAATACTGATGCAAAATACTGACCAAATACTGAACGTAGGAACATAGCGTTAGTGTCGATGATCAAGAATTGATAGAAAACTGATGATCAAATATTGTCATATTGTTGACTTTTGAGCCCAAACTCAATGGACTTCCCAATCCTTGCTCTCCTTTGCCAAAAACTATTTTCATCACAACAATGAAGGTTACTTTCAAAATACTCAAATGTTACTTTTTACTAAGAAATAAAACTAGAACATTCACCCCATTCAAATTGCAGAATTTGTTACAGTTTCATAAACCTCCTCCTGAACTATCTAACATATTATTTCAGACCTGGCATCTCATCTTCAGATCCCGAGCCTGAAAAATTGCTAAGGAACAGATACAAACAAGAACTCATTCTATACAGTATATCCAAACCATGCAATCAATTTGATGCTAAACCACTGTGACATAAGGTGAAATGTACATTGTCTAAACGCCAAGACAGAATCAAACGGCATTTGAATACAGATGCCGTATTTCATATGGAGAAAATGGACAGTCTCGGAGAAGCTCGAAGAATCAAAATCGAGAATGTCTATATTATGCCTCTATACAAATAGATTTTTTTATAGGAATGTAGTGTGATCTGCGCCGATAAATCTTATTCATTACGTAGAACTATTCTTTGTAATGGAATATATATTACTTCATACTACAATCCTGTGGATTTGTGACTGTCAAGTCTCTTCGAAAATGACAGACATTCGAGGATAGACGCTGTCCTACTTAAGCATTATCCACTATTCCATATTTCCTTTAGATTGACATTAATTGCACTCCATGAATCTTTCAAAAACCCAAATTTATCCACCTCTAGTAGGCAGTAACATGACAGATCAATTGCTTAAAAGCTGTAAATAGGGGAAGAAAGTCATTGTTTTGTTGGCCCCAAAACACTGAGATCATGTCTACTTGTTTACATCACAATTTTAACGTCTTTTCTTCAACGGAAGTGTGTATTTAACCCATAGAATTTTACGTGGTTGAGATCTTTTACAAAAGTAACTGATATAGTAACTGCCATACAAATCTAATGTTAATAGTTAGAGTAAAGAATAAAGTTCTGCATGGCGCTTACCAACCTGTAGTAAAGAGGAACGTTAACGGGGTATCAACATTGTTTTATTTTTGATGGTAACAACCAATGAAGATCATGGGAGTCAATCCCCCATTGATCTGTTATTGGAAAGGTTATTTATATTAATGTCCTAGAAAACCCGATCCATCAGTAAACAGATTCAACACAAAAGTTATTTCCCTTACACTAGAGTGGTCAGAAATCATCGGGTCGTCATTCACAAAGTCTAAGAAATGTGTATTCTGAAACAATATACTTGAAGTTTAACGCATCTCTGCATGAAGCATGCCCTCCCATACTTGTCTCCATCAATTTGAAGATGTCATATAAGATTCTATAGATTGTAATCAGTAAACAGGAATAGTATCAAGTTAAAGTGAAAAGAAAGAATAAGGATGTCGCCTGATACTTTTGGGATGTTCCACTGGCATCAATGTAATGAAGATAAAAGATGCTGCCAGAGACTTGCGTTATTCAGAGCAAATCTTAGCTGAGAAATCAAAGTAAACCCAGGAGAAGCCAGATGTTGAGAAATAGATACGCAGCCTCGAGTCTCTTGTCATATGTCTGGGATCAACAGCAGAACAATGGCTATGTCCATAATATCATCAACCTCGCTTTGGTGAATATGGAGTGTGGACTGCAAATGTTTCTGTATCAACAAGACGTAATAAAGAGCAAGAGAATGAAAGACCTAGAAAACTAGAGTTTGATGACAAGCAAAGTAGAGAGCTATATACCATAAATGGTGGATGATAATATGAAGGACTTGGAGAGAATGAATTGGTTTGCTTGTAAATGGCATACAATATATGCTCATGAACAAATCTGGATTGTCCTATATGCCATTGTCTTCTATTTTATTGTGACCAATACCACACTCATAAAATCATAGAATGGTAGAGTTGGAAGGGACCTCAAGGATCATCTGGTCCAACCCCGTGCTCAATGCAGGATTCACTAAACCTTCTCAGACAGATGTCTGTCCAGCCTCTGTTTGAAGACTTCCATTGAAGGAGAACTCACCACCTCTCATGGCAGCCTGTTCCACTCATTGATCATTCTCACTGTCAAAATTTTTTTTCAATATCTAATGTGTATCTTCTCCCTTTCACTTTCATTCCATTGCTTCTCGTGTTTCCATGTGCAAATGAGAATAATAATGATCCCTCTACACTGTGACATCCCTTCAGATATTTGTAGACAGCTATTAAGTCTCCCCTTAACCTTTTTTTTTTGCAACTAAACATTCCCAGATCCTCTAATCGTTCCTCGTAGGACATACTTTGCAGTTCGCTCACCATCCAGGTAGCTCTTCTCTGAACTTGCTACAGTTTTTAAATGTCTTTTATAAAACGTGGTGCCCAGAACTGGACACAGTATTCCAGATGAGGCCTGACCAAGGAGGAGTAGAGGGTGATAATTACTTCACATGATCTAGACTCTATGCTTCTCTTAATACATCCTGGAACTGTGTTTCTCTTTTTTGCTGCTACATCACAATGTTGACTCATGTGCAGTCTGTGATCTATTAATATACCCAAGTCTTTTTCACACGTGCTCTTGCTTAGTTCTATTCCTCCCATTCTGTAGATGTACTTTTTGTTTTTCTTGCCCAGATGTAGAATCTTCCATTTCTCCCTGTTAAATACTATTCTATTAGTCGCTGCCCATTGTTCATTTGATCACTGTTCATTTAGAAGTCTACATTTTCACTTGTTAACCTATCATGTTGAAAATGCTGCTGCTCTTTATAATTTATTGCTAAAGAGTAAGTGATGAGCAACTGGCAGAAGTTCAAGGTATGGGAAAAATCTCAAGCCTATAATTTGAATGGTCACTGTACTTTCATGCAATGTGATCTAATTTAATAATGTACTAAATAGACAATCTGCAAATCACTTTATATCAAAATTATGTTATTTTACCCCCGAAAAATTACTCCAAAACTGTTAGATACTAGATGTCAGATTCATCAAGACCTGTGTTGTTTTTGCCGTTTTTGATGAGGAGATGAGCTAGAGTCAGACGCTCCTGGAAGAGGTGTATGCCTCTTCATGAAGCAGGAGTGTTGGACAAGTAACATACACCTGCTGGAGTAAGATATTTGGCATAGTGAATGCTGCCGCTCGTCATGAATTTGTTGGGGTGCTAGCCAAAAATGAAGAGAGAATGTCAAAAGTTGAAAAGTTTTAGTACAGCCTCGAGTTGTGCCAAAATTATGCAACTTTTCAAAGCTTTTCTTGCCTAGAATACTGGCGTAAAAGATTTAATTAATTGACCTGTCGGGGTCTATCTTCAGTTTAACTTGCTATTCACTGCCTGTTGTTGAGTATAATCTGCCACAAGCAGCAGAGATGATGACATAGATTGCAGGAAGTGGGGAGTCATTGTCTCTCTGTTCTCGCTCTGTCTACAAAACTGCATTACAGAGAGGTTTAATTTCAGAGCATTCAAGTCATTGCTACACCTATAGTGTTGGAAGAATACTGAAGAAGAGGTACTACCCAATGAGATACTGTAGATGACAAGTTACAGGACATGAAAATTCATCAACAGCAGTTTTAACTTATTGTGAAGAATGATGTCTATACTTCAGACAAGTACATGGAATTAATGTCAGCTCATATTTCCAGAGGGCCAGTGGACAAAAAAATTCAGTGACCCATGAGTCCAAGGATTTTTCTTGCCAGATCCATTAGAAATAGACGACAGCGGATGCCGCATTAACGTTACGGATCCATTGTCTACTGACTCCAATGTTAAAATAACAGATCGGGAAGAGATCAGTTAATGAATAACAGACTAAAAAGTTGTGTCAACGCAACTTCTTTCCTATCAGATCATTACGGGCATGTGAACATAGCCTTAGGGACCGGCGTTTATCTTGAGAATGTCCATTGTCTCAAGAAAAATATTTAGACTTGAGAGTCCTCAGTGGTTGATACCTTTTAATGGCTAACTGAAAAGATGGTAACAAATTGCAAGCTTTCGAGACTACTCAGGTCTCTTCATCAGGCGAAGACAGTGTCTTCGCCTGATGAAGAGACCTGAGTAGTCTCGAAAGCTTGCAATTTGTTACCATCTTTTCAGTTAGCCATTAAAAGGTATCAACCACTGAGGACTCTCAAGTCTAAATATTTTTCTATCTACTGGCTAATATGGTACGAAGATACACATCTTTCCATTGTCTCAAGGACACAGTTCATCTAGAGCAAAAGTCATAAATATCTGATGGATGTGAATCCCACCTTTGAGATCTCTCTCTATATTGAGAATTGAGTCCGCAATCGATTGTCTCAGTCTCTATCTATAGGAGTACGAAAAGTGCTCACTAAAACAATTTTTATTTAGAGCTGCACAACCAGTTTGATCAATTTTCAATGCCAGACTTTCCTTTTTAACAAATTATTTTTTTTAACCCTAATTAAAATAATTTGACTTTTTAACCTTATTGTTCCATAAATATTTTGGCATTAATTTGATTCTTAATATCTCACACTGCCATTAAGTTAATCTTGCATGTCTTATTGATATGTTATTAGCAATGTTGTACGGTGCACAAATTAGCTAAAAAGCTCTGTCTTTGTTTTTCGACTATTTATGACGATTCCCAAGACATTTATATCCAATCTACCAAGCGGAAAGCTCAATTTTAGTTGAAGAATACAAATCAGACATTTACAGGGCAATTTCAGCCCAGTTTTACATCCGTGAGTTGCTCTGTCTTGGTGATCTTCAAACAATTGCTCTTAAGAGAAAATAAGTATTCTCTGTGCCATTGTGTAATGCGGATAATTACCTTGCGGTTTAGAGGGAAGGTGCAGGGAAAGATTGCCATGTCATGGCTCAACAATCATTTTTGAGTTGCAACGTTCTTTTTCAATTAAGAAATGCAAATGCTTTTAATGATATGCTCTACTGTGTTTAGAAAAGGTCACAGCAAACTTTTATTGCTGTTTACAGGAAAGGCATTTTTGTACTCGCTGTCATTTCCATAACGGTCTCTCGAGGTACATTCCCACAATTTGATCTGTGTGTCCTTTTACTGATGCTTTTCCATAACGGATGTTCTTCTGTTTTTCATTTTTTTTTTTCCTAACTTTTAATGGTTTTGGTCTCGTAGGCTTTTCTCTCGGAAGCTTTTAGTGATCTCAAGTGATCCCAATGTTTGCTGCTGTTCTTGTACTATGCATAATACTATATTAATGCATTTGTGCCTAAATGTACCGATTATTGTATCAATTAATTCTCCCTATTAGCCACTTACTGGTTACAATTTTTGCTGTTCAATATTTTTGAGACTACAAGTGCAGGAATTTGGCTTCTAGAAATGGAGGGGGGGCGATCCATAAAAGCTTTTACACCTGAAATCTGGCATAAAATGCTTTGAAAAGATGCAAATTCGTTACAACAAAATTTTGTAACTTTTTGACATTTTTATGCCAGTTTGAAGCAGATCTGCCAAAATGTTTAGAACTGGGGTGGAGCAAGGTGTGGCTACACATGCTCATCAAATTCAGCAAAAGTGCCAACATTTTTCACACCACAAAGGCAACTCCAGTCTTCGAGTGGAACAGTATTTCAGGTGAGGTGCATGCCACTGATAAGATTTGCCACACTTATTAAGTGGAGTGCGCATTTTAATGAATTTGGCACATTAGACTTCAGTGAGTCCCTCACTAAGACTGGTATGCACAACTGGAGACTGAAGGAGCATACATGTGTACATAGAGAGTAGGTGAGGGGAGTTGCACAAAAAATTTGCAACTTTAGGTGTTTTTGCTCCAGTATAAAGCAGCTCTGACAAAATGGGCGGAGCTAGAAAGAGCCAGGGTAGGACAGGGGCATGGTCCTGCCTGCCCGTCAAATTAAAAAATGACGGTATTTTGCATGCTAGAAATACTTCTCCAGTACCTAACTGATGAAGCAGTTCTGGTGCAGTGCACGGAGGCGCACATCAGTCAGAAGAGGCAACAAATTCATTAAGTGGCATTCACCTCCTAATGAATTTGGTGCCTTCTACTCCAGCAATACTGGTGTAGTGCGAGTGCGCCACACCAGTCTTGATGAATCGGTCCCTTCTTTTTTATCGTGTTCAGCTATGCCCAATTTAATTTCATGTACATGGAACACTACTATTACTTGTGTGCATTATTTTATATCTATCTACATTAAAATTCAGTTGCCATGTTCTTGCTTATGTTGCCAGTTTATCTAGGTATTTCTGAAATATTTTAGAGACATAAAGAGGATTTGCTTAATGTCCAGTTGGACTATTAGTGTTCTGACCTTCTTGATCTAAATGTTTGGCCCTGATAAAAATAAAAGCCTATACTCTTCTCCTGTGCCAGCACCGTTCCAGTGGTATCGGCACTCGTGGTCCCAGGGCCCTTGTGTAGTTGTTGTGACACGTGACCCTGCGCCCAATCAGCACTGGCGCCACTGTCCTTGTCTTTTGTCAAATTGAACCATGTAGATGAAGTCCGGAATGTGGCTGATCCCTGACATCCTCTTCATGTTCAATTCGACAGAAGGTGGAGAAGTAACGGCAGCGCTGATTGGGTGCCAGGGTCACGTGTCCCAACTACATGGGAACCCCGAGGAGAGTGAGTGCCAACACTGCAGGAACGGCGCCAAACGGGAGATGAGTATAAGCATTTTTATTTTATCAGGGCCAAGCTTGGGGGTACGACAAGGAATTATGCAAGTAGTGGACAACTTCTTTAACTATTAGAAGATCCACTGATTTACCTTTGCACATTGATGGTACAAAAGACACTGACACGTCACCACTTTTACATATACAAATTACATATAAAAATTATATATACAATATTCCATGGTCACCAGAAGGAAGCCCTATGAACCACCTCCTATTTGATGGTATCCTCTGATCTTCCTTTGATTAACCTGGTTAGCACAATGTCATGACGCAACGATGACGTTGTGCCAGTTCAGCTAATTAACAGAGGTGCTGGGGATGCTTGAAGATAGGAGATGGTTCACAGGGGTCCCATCTGGCAGCCACAGAATATTGACTTGACTGCTGGACCAGGGTCCTGAGAATATATTCGCTTGTCTCTAGTTATACATGGAATTTCTCTCATCTCAAGGCAACCTGTAGATTTCTTTTTCACTGACTTTCTGCAAATGTTCAAAATCCTCAAAACAATCCATCTGCAGCAATCTTGTAAATAGCAGAAGGGGAGGAGAGGGATGTAGCTGCAGCTTTTCTCTTTCTTTGTCTATGAGAGTGCATGCTGTGAGAGGGGAGTGGGAGCTGAAGCTGAGACATCCGATTTTCTTACCAATCTCCACTACTTTTACAGTAGCCTAAGAAATGATTATGATTTTCTTTCTCGTAGTGATAAGTAACCTATACTTTTCAATCTCTTTTTTTTTCCCGGTGATTTCAATATTTTATTGCTTACTTTGTTCCAAGTTTTCACATAAGAAATAACTGTTCGGCATGTGAGCTTGAAACTCGTAGCCATGAAATTATATCATTTTCATTCTAATAATCATCACTATGACATTTGAGAACATCTAGAAGAAGAAATATCAGATAAAGAGTAGTTAAAGATAACTAATATTTTCCAACAGGCATATTTGACATTTTTTCATACTCCTGCTTAAATCATTCTTTTTAAAGAAACTTAAAAATAACATTTATGAGTAACTCAGTTATATCATTTAATAAGATCAGGGGAAGTTTATGAGAAGACCAAGGAGATTGTTTCAATATCCTGGGAGAACCAACTACAACGCATGACAAATAGTCAAACCGTTGTAAACTCTCGGCAAGTGTAATCAAGGCTGGGCTACAAAATTCGGGGCTTAGACTACCGGAAAAGTGGTCATACAGTATGGGAAGGCTGCTGTCTTTGCAAACAGTCCGATTCCATTAAAGTAATAATTATTTTAATATTATTTATTTATGTTATTAATTTTTGTATAATTAAAAAATAATAAAAATTGTACCTTCCAATCCAATGTTACAACGTGTTGAGTAGAGTTGAGTGAATTTTTCAAAATTTGGTTCCGATTGTGATCGGCCGCAAATACTGTTTTTGCAATATTCGCCGAACAAAACTGAATGTCATTGGAGTCAATGTGAGTAGAAATGGCCGAATATGTTCGGAACTGATCATCAAACATAAATTCGGCACGTAAAGGGTGACAATATGGCATAAATATGGCAAATTCAGATTCGGCGACCGATTCCGAACATATTCGCTCAATTCTAGAGTTGACCCTAGGAAATCATCTACCCCACCTAACCTTTGTCTGAGCTCTGACTGCTCAATGCATTTGCCATGATAACATCAACTAAGAAAAGGACAAAAGGACAACGGCAACTGAACGGGACAGCTTGGCGAACATTTTCTACGATGGTGCATACGGATTCCCTCCTGCAGCAGTTAACTATAGTGAGAATAGAGATTACAACTTGACCCCTATGGATAGATGGATCGAAGTTAGTGAATAGGAATCTGAATCTGTCTGAAGTGCTGAAAAAAAACATTTAAAAGCTCTGTTTAATCAATGCGACAACCATTTTTTAAATGCAGATCTGCTGGAAGTTAGGGCAGATAAAAAAAGCCCTGTAAATCAATGGGGATTGTTAAGAGAAGTAGCAGGTGGTCTAACAGAGGTTTTCCCACAAGAACATATATCTCACCTATCCATAGAATAGGTGATAAAAAGTCTGATGCCCAGGGGTCTCATCCTAACGAATAATTAGAAGGGGGTTCAAAGTCTCCCCTTTCTTCCTATAATTCAGGGTGCAATTTTGTCCTTTCCTATAGTTGTTTTTAGTTGGCACCTGTACACACTAGTCTGGATGTGTTGGTCATTTTTTTCTAACAATTGTAAAAAAGAATCATTAGAGCACATTTATTTATTTTACTCACTTATACAGCGCCAATAATTTCACAACACTGTAAAGACATCATCATCACTGTCCCCATAGTGACTAAATTCCCTACCAGTATGTCTTTAGAGTATGGAAGGAATCTGGAGAAATGGGAAGAAATCCATGCACACGTCTTGTAGATGTTGTCCTTGTTGGGATTTGGATCCGGGACCCCAGCATTGCAAAGCTATAGTGCTAACCACTGAACCACCATGCTGCCCAGTTTTTGCCTTGTAATTTCAAGAGGAACCGGAACATTTGTATGAAGTCAATGAAAATATCAATATGGGTTTGAAGAGGACATGTCGTTGCAGCTTGATGTACATGTTATGTCTCGCCAAGCTGACTAATCAAAAAAAGCGGAGCCAGAGATGCCGGTACATTGGAGGTGGAGTGCAGGACTCCGGTTCAGAAGAATTTTACAAATCAATTTGCTCATCTTTACTCGTGATCTTTTTTCAGAAAACTGCGTTGAGGAGGTGGAAAAAGTTAAAAAAAAATTGTACAAATACTGCTTGCACCATAATTTGCAACTGTGTAAGGGAATGATAAATTTCACAAATGTATAAGTTCAATTAAGGGCTAATAAATTATAATTATGGAGAAAGGATTTTCATCATTAATGTCATCTATAGTCTTGATTATGGTGTATGTATACAGTATATTTTACAATTCTGTTTTTCGCAGGTGGATAAAGAGCACAGAGCGTTGGATCTGCTGCTCCTGCCATGCTCATGATTATAGTATCTAAGCCCATTTAGAAGTTTGAGTCATCCCACGAGTTGCTCATCTTTTACTAATGCACTAATATTTATGCCAACTGCTCGTAAATAACTGGCACTATTACTCTTTGTCTCTCAAGGCCCGTAGTTCCGGAGAAAACGCTTGATTGATTAAGATGACACAAGCAAATGATAACCTTCGGAAGATAAACTAAATGAGTCATCTCCCACAAATAGTGCATTTTTCATTTTTGCCTGCAGGCAATGCTTCCATTTACCCATCTATGTGTAACCCTTGGGGAGATGCTCATGATCTCATGTAACTTTTACTAGGATGGTAAAACAGAATGAGATGATGTAACTGCATTTTGTCCTACATTAAACTATTGAAGGAGAAATCCAAAACCCAACAGTATCAAATTAAACTCACTCAGTTATTCTGCTGCCTGTTCTGATTTTTTTTCCTGAATCCAAATGTAATGTCCATGTATCGATCATGAGTGATCAACACAAGCTAAACTATGTGTAGTGGTCACAGCCGAGGTTTCAACTCTTGGGATGCATTGGCAAGGTCAACTGGATAAGTAGAAGTTTTGCTAGAAGAGTCAGAGTTGAGGAGCCATTAGGATGCTACAATGTTGGCTGGATTCTGCAATAATCTCTTGTTTTTTTAATGAATTGGTATCAGGGTCTCTTGGTATATTACAATATTTTTGCAGGTCATATTGGGATTATGCATATGAAACCTTGTCTTTAGGTTATGAAATCACGCGCCAGTGGTTGTTCCAAAAATTGAGGTAAACTTGCATTGAATATGTTCCTGATATTTGTGTTTTGTTTCTACAGTCCTAAACAGTGCAGAACATGATAATACTATACTGTGTGAATAATGACCCATCAGTAGAATGTTGGGGTGATCTCTTAAGGTGAGATCTTAGTGATTGCCTGCCCCTAACCTGATAAATATGAGCCAAGTGCACGCACAGAGGAATTACATCGGACACAGAAGTCAGATATATTCTCCTCTCTCAGCAAAAGCTGGAACACAACTGATTTTATTAGTACAGACAAAAGATCATGTAACAGACAGAAAAAGGGCATCACACAACTTCTGAGCAACCATGGTGTCAGTCTGTGATTGGTCCATGTTAGGTCTGCTCCATACATGGTCTTCAGTGTATCTACTTCACATTCCAAGGATTCCTTCTAGGGCATAGTTCCAGGATGCAGACGCCATCTTGCCACACCACATCTGCACTAGCTTATGTAAGGTTAATAATTGATTTCATTAGCCATTCTCTTCATCACAGTAAATTTATCTAGAATAGTGGACGTAAGACAGAAAAGTTAGGGAGTCTGTCATGTTAAAAATGGTATTTGATCTGCAGAAAAGATGTTATAGAGCAGGAGGAGCTGATCAGATTCATATTTATTTAGAGGAAACATTTTCAGTAAAACTTGTATTATCATCACTGAAATCCTTGTGTGTTTATGCATATGTCCAGTGTGCGGTGCTATTCAGTGATTGACAGTCTTCCCTGTATGATTGTGTATGATTGTGTATGCAGAGATAGCTGTCAATCACCGAGTAGGACCGCCCACTGGACTCTTATACATACAAACAGCAGGGATTTCAATGAATAAAATACAAGTTATACAGAATCTTTTCCAATAAACCCATATATCGTTCCGTTCAGCTTCTCCTTCCCTACACCATGTTTTAAACACATCGGACCGCATGTATAACGTGATAGATTCCCATTAAGTTTTTTGGTAATCTTTGAGACAGCAGCATCTTCTGCATGTTCCTGAAAGAATCAGTCTTGTAGAAATCCTACAGAGAAGATGGGATTAATCTTTTGCTCCATTTTTGGTGCAGGACTTTGGATACATTTATATTGACCGCATACCGGGAAGGACAATTCCTAGGAAATATTGTCTTCCAAAAACTGGCTGGTGTAAACGGCTACAAATCACCTGATGAATGAGCTAGCGCTCATTCATTGGATGAAGTGACTTTTAAGCTTGCTTAAAGATCACAGTTGTCAGCAGCAGTGCTATGTAAACAGAAAAAGTGCTGCCGACAACAATGATAGAACCTAAGATAAAAACAAAATGTGCAAATACCCTGTAGTAAGTAAATACACCATGTTCCAAATTATTGCATTATTATTTTTTATTATTAGTGTGCATTATTATTATGCACATTAAGCAGGCCAGAGTTTTCAAGTAACATGGGAAAGAAAAAG
>VIAB01000048.1:657067-671351 GCA_009801035.1 Oophaga pumilio
GGATAGCAGTGCTCTCCTGGGACACACCTTTTAAATTAGGACTAAATTCTAAAACCTGGTACCACTGAGATCTATGCTGTTGACTGTAAAGTTGCCCAAAAAGTTTTTGCAAACTCCCAAGATTCTCCATCCTGTGGTATGTGCTATCAGCTAGTGACAGCACTTGCAATCAAAGGTCCCCGCTCATAATAACTCTTTCACAGCTCTCTGTTAATAACGCTTCCTAGTGAATTCGATTAGTGCATTGTAACATGATCAGATATAAAAAGCAAGGAGTCATGTTAAGCTCTTTGTCACCCCACAAAGGTACGGTTTAAAGGTTGCCAGGCAACAGGACAATAGCCGGAGATGAACATACATTCAAAGACGGAATGTGAAAAGAAAATTAGAGTAAAAAACGTAGACGGCTTTACAACGTTGGATAGACGGTGGGAGCTATATCTATGCTCTGAACTGATTGCAGCATATAGGAATGAAGAGAGGAGACAAAGCTTATAGGGATTCATGATGACAGCTGTGAACGGCAAACGCATTTTTTTTAAATGTTGTAAGTAAAAAGAGAATGGAAATGCATTTATATAGAGATAAATATATGATATGTTCATAGGATCATCATGCTTCATTAATGAGGACAACTCCTGTCCATGTGACCTTTTGGAATATAGGGACGTAATAGAGAAGACTCGCCACTCTACAAGTAGAGGAGAGTAATTAAGGCTCAGTTCACATCTCCATCAGGTCAGCACGCAGCATTATTCTTGCTGTCATAATGTTATGCAGCTTGATGGAGCCCATTATAAGTCATGCCCCCTGATGAAGCAAGGGTGAAACGTACGTTGGGGCACCAGGACCACATATCACACCAGTCTGTATATATTTAAGCTATCTTTCTGTTATTTCCTTGCATATAAGGCCATCTGTTTGGACATGCCAGAATCCTGCACTATATACATGTTGGCATTAAGGCTTTGATTCTGGTGTCTTCAAATAATAGCTTTCAACAAATACACAGACTGTTAATGATTTAATCCTAGTGATATTATAACTACTGTATGTACATGCATTATGTGGTCCTCCACTGTGTTACTCTGTTGACCTTACATTGTTTTTAAATTATTGAATTCAATAAAGATTATAAATTTTAGAGATTATTTGCACCCATTGGTTCTTTTGTTGGTATTCATGACTGCACAAATGTCCGGAAACCCATAATCTTTGGCCTTTTCTGGCACCCTGACACCTTTAGGTCTCCTGCGTTGACTAGGCTGCGGCATCATGGTGGCCCAGATTCATCACTGCTATTGAGCCTTTTTTTATCTCGTCGTATGCCTTTTTTTATTTGCACCTAATTTGTTACTCTATTTGCGTTTTATTTTTTCCCGCTTTATGACGGAGTCTACCAATTCCAGATTTTTTTTCGCCTGATTCATCCATTGCAACTATTTGAAAAGTTTAAAAATTTTGCGCAACTCCTTTTAGTGCAATTTTTAAGACATTGGTGCTAAAATGCAAAATTTGGCACCAGTAGTCACAGAAACAGTTCAAGGGAATAAGACCATTGTTATTTTTTCTTTGCACCAAATTCATCAATGAATTTGACACCAACAATGGAAATTGATACAACAACACAAAAAAAGGAAAGTGATTAAAAAAAATACAAATGATAATTCGAGCATTGACATGATGTCGCAGCCAACTCAGGGCAACTCAGACACTGAAGATGCCAGGGGGCCGGAAGACCAAGAAAATGGTCAAGTGAAGACCACACTGGTGACCAAACCAAAGAAGATGAGTGGACTGGAGCAGGGCTGCATAATGGGACAAGTGAAGTCTGGTTGAATACAATGGTTTCCGGTTGAATATAATGGTTTTTATTTTTTTTCTACAAAAGTTTATTATGCTCTGGCTCTCTGAGCTCCGGTTTTCATGATTGTGGAGGCCCCAGCGGTCGGACCTCCAGCGACCTCCAGCGATGTAATAGTCATGTACATGGAATGTGAGAGAAGAAAAATCTGGCACTCACCGCCCCTTAAAATTTTCCTTTATTCATGAAGTTTAAAACATGGCAGCAGGTTGAGATGAAGGACGATGGCCATTTTGCGCGCCTCTGCACTTCAACAGGTCCTGAATCCCAGAGGATCGCAAAACGGCCGTCGTCCTTCCCTGGGTAACATTCTCAGCCTGCTGCCATGTTTTAAACTTCATGAATAAAGGAAGATTTTAAGGGACGGTGAGTGCCAGATTTTTCTTCTCTCACATTCCAACTATACTAATCTCATTCCACTGGTACTCAAGAGCCGTGTTGCTTGGAAGGCTGCCAAGGTTTTCTATGACTAGGTGAGTGTTGGTGCCGGTTTTCCTAATTTAGCACATAATAGCCATGTACAGTATAGGTAATATCTAATTAATAAACTTCGTCTTCTAATTTAGTGCTCATCCCCTCCTGCTCAGTGCAGTCAAGTGATCACTACACACAACGATATTCCTACTTTCTATAACATCCCATCGACAGAGCAGTTCCTACTTTTTCACTCCGTCCAGTCATCAGGATTTCAAAGCGGATATCGATTGAGAACATCACTTATGGTCCAAAAACATAGAGATTTTACAAAGCTGTAAAAAAGTTTTCTCTCTACATCATGGACTATAGATTTGGCAACAAAAAAAGTATTATTATTCTTAGAAAAAGCTGTCCTAAGTGTAGATGTCCTCACATTACAACATAATTTTGCCATAACAGACTCTATTTTGAACAGAGCAATTCTCATGTTTTAGTGATTCTTAAACAGGTCATTGATCACTATATTACATTTTTATTTTCTTACATAATTTAATGTAATTTTTCACCTTTACTACCGTAAACAGTTTTTGACAACACAAAACTGAACATGGAAGGTTTGACAGTTCTGATGCCGGCTACAACCTTGTCATAGCGCTATGATTGCTGTCAACCTGAAGACTCAAAAGACAGAGGGCAAAAAGACTAAAAACTCTATTTACCTAAAGAATAGTAAACAGGAATAGTCAAATCATACAATAGTTTCTGGATGTTTCCTTCCTAAAGATTTACAACATAATCTACATATAACTTTTTGTCACTTTTTTAAAAGTTTTCTTTCTTTCGGTGCAATAACATTAAAGAGAGTCAGTCATTAGATTCATGGAGCTTGGCTAAAGAAATGAGCCGGAGTATAAGTTGGTATACGTGCAATGTGTAGGAACATGTTCCCACTATGGCCATTTCGCCGACAAACCCCACCTAAAAAACTTAATGAACATATACTATGTAGTAAATAAATAAGTAAATAGTATTAGAACACCTAAATAACATAGGCTACTTAGTTAACACTACTTTGATCAAAAAAGTGTAAAAGCCACCCCACCACGACAAGGTGCACCCAATCGGGACAGCCCTATCTCTAGTATTAAAACCTTACCTTGTGTCTTAGTATGTTCAAGGTCAATTATATGGTTTTACTGTAGTTCCATCTACTTTGTACAAACAGGGGTATTGGCCCCCAAGCAGGGATATTGGCCCCTTTTTAAGATAGGCATTTTATCTTTGTATCTTCCTATTTTCATTTTGTTTTTTCTCTTGGGTAATAACAGTTTGGTAGTGCGATTGCTGTAGCATTTCATAGAAAACATAGTTTAAAGACCTGGCCAAAGACTATAAGGAGAGAGCTGGCTAGTCCAATGATGTACCCGGCTAGCTTCTCTCCAGCCCACTCTAGCTGTTTTCTTATGTACACACATGGGAGAGAACTGTCAATCAACTGGAGCAAGGTGGGGAGAAATCTGCCGGGGAAATCATTGGACTAGTCAGGTCTCTACTTATAATTCCTGGTCGGCTCTTCAAGTTATGCTTTCTTTGAAACACAGTAGAGTTTCACAGTAAAATGTACTTGGCTGCAATCATGCAACCAGGTTCTGATTCATGTTGTCCGTACATTATCAACAAAAATTTTAGCGCCAAAATTCAATACTGTTACAGTGTATGCTGCATATGAAGCATAAAGCACATAATGTATTTTGGCTATCTTTCAAATTCTGAAGTGACCCATCCCTGACGTGGTCCTGACTTTTCAATTCTGTCCGTAAATAAAACTGTAAATCTATAGAGACATCCTTCATGTCAAATGAATTCATCAAGTCTTAAACTTTCGAAAAATATAAAAGTCTTTGGCAATGCAACAATGCTAAAAAAAAACACTAGTAAGTTGCTGCAAAAGAATTACTTCAACGGTTTCCTGCAAATAAAAATCTCAAGTGATTTTGTGACCATCACAAAAAAAGTCCTAAATCAAATATTTTGAGATGGTCACGAGATTTCTCATAACTTTTTTTCCCATGAAGATTGTTTTGGAAACAGTAGCTTCAAGGCTTACCATATTTTCCAGATGTTTTCCAAAATATCGGTAAAATTTGTAACTTTAGGGTCAATAGGAGACGTTTCCCTTCAAACATAATTTCTCAATGAACATAGTCTTGAAATAAAACTGGTAGACAAAAAAAATGTCGAAAATTAACTGAATTTAAATATATTTTTCACGCTAAATTGGAATATGCTTTCGGATTTTTTTTCCATCAGGCAGGGCTTTTTTGTGATGCACATTTTAAGTTTTATGGAAATATTACAAAATGATAATTATGTAGTCAACATTATATGAAATTCAGATTACTTAGAACATTTTTGATGATGATTTATAGGAATATTTTGATTTCGGAATGTCTCTCTTCGTAGTCAGCCAACATACTAGGGCTTCATTTGCCTTGGTACCTTGTTCCATGGTAGAAATCTGCTGATGAATACTCTCCCCATGCTGGTCACTGACTGTGCCAAGGTTTTCTGGAAAGAAGTACAGGTGGGAGTCCAAGAAATTAAATTTTAAGGACATGTTGCATGCCATAGCTTGGTATGATTTCACAATATCACGCTCTACATTGTCATAGTTTTATGATTTCCGAGAAAAGAAGAAGAGTCATTTTTGGAGGATAGCCAGGCTGCTTTTTTAATAGTTTGTGAAATGGTTCATATGTGGCCCTATAAAAATGCTTTCTTTCAGTTTTGCATCACTAACTTTGGTAAATTTAGATTTCAAATGTATATGTGCAGCAGAATTTTTATCAAGTGCTTTTACGAACTGTTCCGTCAATCCTAGTTGAATATGCAATGGAGGTAAATATTCTTTTTCAGGATTCAATAAAGGTACATTTGGCTCATATTTTGTCCAGGAACAAGAGATTAACGTTAAGGCCATTTTTTGTGACTATATTGAGGCTTCCTAGTTCTGCTACCCCTATCACATAAGAACCAGTAGAATTTAGTGTACACAAGTTGCAATCCAAGCAATGAAGAAAGAAATCACCTTCAAATCTTCACAGATATTCCAGTTATATTTTTCATACCGGATTTTTTTCTAACAGCAGTTTCAGATTTCCATATGTCTCTTTCATATCAGCAGCATGAGCAACAGGTATTGACATGAGGTCATTACCATTATGCAAAAGAACGGTCCTTCAAACTAACTTTTGATGAGTCCATGAACAATCGCCATTCATCTGCCCAGTGTTGATGTCTAAGGGCCTCCATAACAGAACAAGCATTATCACAAAAAACTACGCTTTTTTCTTCAGAGAAATAGTTTTTTGAAATCACTCTCTCGACTACAATACCTGCATGTTCTCACGTCTTCGTGGAGTAGATTCCATCCTTTGAGCCTGGAACTGAAGCTCTGATTGTTGTTTAGACAAGTCCAAATCACAGATAAGGTCATTCAGATCTTCTTGAGATAAGAAGTGAGGTTCTGTTGAACTTGGTTCGAAAATAGGATAATTTCTCACATTGCTGCACGCTTCCTCTTCAGCACAAGTAAGGTCAGAGTCAGAGTTGTCACTTACGGACACAAAATCTGGACACTTGCGTACCGGAAGTTCTTCACTTTGTAAGACAGGACACATTGCAGATGGCAAATTTGGGTAATTAACTGTAAATTTTCTTTTTGATGTGATTTCTTTAATGTTTGTTAAGTGGTCCTTCGGTTCCCTCCAAACCATCTGAATGGCAAATGGCATATGATTAGTGATGAGCAAACGTGCTCAGATAAGGTGTTAGCCGAGAATGCCCAGGTGCTAATCGAGTGACTTCGGCGTGCTGGAATAATATGTTCGAGTCCCCGCGGCTGCATGTCTCGCAGCTGTTCGACAGCCGCAACACATGCACGGATTGCCTAATAAACAGTGATGAGCAAACATGTTCGGGTAAGGTGAGCATGCTCTGGTGCTAACTGAGTGACTTCGGCGTGCTCAAAAAATATGTTTGAGTCCCTGAGGCTGCATGTCTCGCGGCTAATTTTTTGGTTAGGCAGTCAAGCATGTGCTGCGGCTGTCGAATAACTGCGAGACATGCAGCTGCAGGGACTCGAACATATTATTCCAGCACGCTGTAGACATTCGGTTAGCACCCGGGCATGCTTGAATAACACCTTATCCGAGCACATTTGCTCATCGCTACATTTGATGTGAACCATTTTTACAACCAGTAAGAAGCCTAACACAAGATACTGTAGACAGCATATATGTGGTGCCCAGTACTTTTCGAGATCATCAACTTTGAACCTGAAATATAGCTCGCAACACTTTTTTACAAGTGGCCGTGGCCTAAAATTTCGTCTTTGACTCTTGAACGTCAATTCACAGCACACATAACAGAAATTGTCTGGATGAAACAAACACTTTCATGGCATTATTGAAAAAAATATAACAACAACTAATAAACTAAGAACTAACAAAATGTGAGAAACAAGCAAAACACTTTAGATCAACAGAAGAACAAACAATGAGAGACTCACTGCCATTTCACTACTGGCTCTCTACTTACAAAAGATGCAATATCTAAGCATGTCTGAACATGAATGAACCTGCATAATCTTGTTGTTTTGTCTTCATAACAGAAGACCTTATTCTTCTGATCCCATACTGATTAGAACTCTAAATAATTTAGTTAAATTATCCGATGGCAAACCATAAAAAAATGTAAAGACGCTAAAATAAAAAATAAAAAATTAGTGTAAAAAATTATGCCTGATGAAAAAATTCTAACAAATATTTGAATTCAGGAAGTAAAGTCCTACTATAATCGCCATTAAATGTTCTTGTGAAAAAAAATCATGTTGACCAATTTAACCAGGGCCGGCTCCAGATTTTCGTGGGTCCCGGGCGAAAGGCTCTCAGTGGGCCCCTTTATCACATACCATGATTCATGATGCACAGATACGGCAGAGAAATATAGATAATGTACAGTGCCAAAGATTTCACTTCTTACATTACATGATATCTATTGTAAATTCTACAATAGCTCAGAAACAAGACATTAGAGTCCGCCATACAGTATTATGGGCACCACATAGCTCTCCATGCAGAATAATGAGCCCCATATATTGGTCCATACTGTATAATGAACCCCATATAATGCTCCATACAGCATATTAAGCCACATATATTGCTCCATTCAGTATAATGGACCTCAGATATTGCTCCATACAGAATAATGTACCCCATATAATGCTCCACACAGTAGAATGAACCCCATATATTGCTCCATACAGAATAATGAGCCAAATATTTTGCTTCATACAGAATAAGGAGAACCATATATTTCTCCATACAGTATAATGAACCACATATATTGCTCCATACAGAATAAAGAGAACCATATATTGCTCCATACAGAATAATGAGCCCCATATAATGCTCCATACAGCATATTAAGCCACATGTATTGCTCCATTCAGTATAATGGACCTCAGATATTGCTCCATACAGAATAATGCACCACATATAATGCTCCACACAGTAGAATGAACCCCATATATTGCTTCATACAGAATAATGAGCACTATATATTGCTCCATACATAATGGGCAACATATCATGCTCCATACAGAATGGGCTCCATATAGTACATGATGTGCCCAATATAATGCTCCAGTATATGATGGGCCCCATATATTGATCCATATATAATGGTCCCCATATAATGCTCCAGTATATGATGGGCCCCATATAATGCTCCAGTATATGATGGGATCCATATAATTCTCCAGTATATGCTGGGTTCCATATAATGCTCCAGTAAATGATGAGCCCCATATAATGGTCTGTACAGAATGAGCCTCAAATATTGCTCCAAACATTAAAAAAAAATGAAATACTCCCCTCTCCTCGCTGGCCGCTGCTCTGCTCAGGTCTCCTTAGCATCGCTGTCTCCGGCTCTCTGCACTGTGACTGTTCAGACAGAGAGCGTGCACTATAATGACGTCATCGCGCCCTCTGACCTGAAACGTCAGAGTCAAGAGATGCAGAAGACACCACAACAGTGATACAGGGAGAGGTAAGTATTGCAAGTACCAAGGTCCTGAGCAAGTGGGGGTGGCCCCCATAGCGTGCCCGTGTCCCCGACGGTGAGTGGTCCCCCCGTCTGCTCAGTGCCTCAGGGTGCTGATGCTGGCCCTGAGTCTAGTCCTAACTTTTTTTTTCAAAAGTAACCTACACATTGTGTCCATTCAAGGTCACTTACAGCTATCTTTTTTACTGCTTAATAACTTTCTAAATAGATCAATTTTTAGGGCAAGGACTGCCACAAAGCAAGATGTCAACCAAACAAGAAAAAATTGCAAGCAAAGCTCTGTATTTGTCATATATATCAAATATTGATCCCAGCTATCCATTCCAGTTAAATAGCAAAAAAGTGCAAGAGTATCCGAAAAGCATAAAAAATGTGAGCATAAGCAAAGTTTTCAGATATTTCAGCAAATATCGACAGGACGACTTTCTGTAAACAAGTTCATTATGATATAAGACAAGCAGCGTGAACCAATCTATTGAGAAACAAAGCTAAGGACATAGCGAGGGTTCATAATGCAGTAATCCTAGCTTCAGACATGAATGGACATCGAATGCAGAAATTCAAGAAGAAATTAATATTATAAATTTTGCTTACCTGGTATTCTTTAACATTCTCAACAGTAAAGTTGAACCAGACGCGAAAACGGGGGTTACATGTATCAGGTCTAATAAAGAGGTCATACTCAAATTCCGAGATATAATCGACTCTTCCAAGATTACCTGTTACATAAGAATAAAATATAATAAAGTCGTGTCCAACAGAGAAAGCAAATTTTAAGAAACATTATATATGGTCTTCCCATTATACTAAAGTATACAAAGTGGCACTACAATGGGTGCAACATTTGGCCCTTTTTATGCATTTTTCCTGAACTATTTAGGATGATAAAATCAAGCTACTTAACCTTAACAAGAAAAATGGAGAGGCACACACCTGTCTATATAAGACCTCACAGCTCACAGTGCATGTCAGACCAAATGAGAATCATGAGGTCAAAGGAACTGGCCAAGGAGCTCAGAGACAGAATTGTGGCAAGACACAGATCTGGTCAAGGTTACAAAAGAATTTCTGCAGTACTCAAGGTTCCAAAGAGCACAGTGACCTCCATAATCCTTAAATGGAAGAAGTTTGGGACCACTAAAAGTCTTCCTAGACCTGGCCGTCCAGTCAATCTGAGCAATCGTGGGAGAAGAGCCTTGGTGAGAGAGGTAAAGAACAACACCAAGGGATTAAGTGCATAGTTACCATGCGATTATGCTGCATCGCAGGTGACACGGCCGACACCTTCCTGCAGAAGTGTTTTTTTTTATTATTCAGTATGTGATGGTATTCGTTATGTAAACTAGAGGGATCAGTGACCTGTCAGCAGTCTGCATTATGAATACCTAATCAGAGCACCACATACATGAACCCCGCCTTAGGGCACAAGCATATCATTAACATAAAACTGAATATAAAGATTAAGAAACAACCACAAGACAGATTTCATCACCAGGTTTCATTTTATTCAGTATAATGGTGCCGACCTGACACTGTGTGTAGGTTACTATGCACAATCCTGCTGACAGGTTCCCTTTAAAGCAAATCTACATAAAGAGCAGATCGATACCCATGTTATTCTGAAAAGCCGGCAGAGAAGGGTTGAGACGGTGCAGAGAAATTCTACAGCTATCTTTGCTTTCCTCGGAATAAATGGTTATGTGATAAACTGGCTAATTCCAGACCAATATTCTTGACTTTCATTTTCAGCAAATCACTTCTATAAAATATAATTATCACTTGGTCATCCTCATTAAACATGTGATTGAAGTTAATGCTTTTGCTGTGTGCATTTCATTGAATGAACTCGGTAATGTTGATTTGCAAAGGGGTCCTGGTGAGAGATAAAGTAAATTTATTGTGATTTTCCACTGCAATTTTACGTTCAACGTAGTTAAAGCAAATCTCAACATGGGAGAAACACTGTGAGGCTCCATTTTTAAACGACTTATGCCTTCATTTAAAGGAGAAGTTCATTTGCAGACAATCGTTCAGACTTATTAAAGAGATTTTCCAGGATAATAAATAAACTTTAAAATATATCAATTTACTAATATAGTTTTATTAGGTTGGGATCTTCGCTTCTTTGGTAGCTTCTCCATTCCGGGTTTTCGCCGTTGTACTTTTGATCCGGTGCTCAACACAGATCCATGATTAGTGTGTCGGCACATGACTAAAGTATTGTGTGAAGGGGGCTTGTTGACTGCTTACTTTAATAGCTAAGCCAGCCCCCTTCTCATTAGCCGATACCGAGATGAAGATGGGTGTGGGGGGGTGGTAGGCTTAGCTATTGAAATAACCAGTCAGTTGACAAAGACAGGAGAATGCTATACTAGTCTAGCCATGGTTGTCGATTGTCACTTTTGAATTCACTTCTCGATCACTTGGTTTGTGATCGAGAAGTGAATTCCTGTTACATTCTAATATAGGAAAGATGTGTATCTTCGTACCGTGTTAGCCAGTAGATAGAAAAATATTTAGACTTGAGAGTCCTCAGTGGTTGATACCTTTTAATACCATCTTTTCAGTTAGCCATTAAAAGGTATCAACCACTGAGGACTCTCAAGTCTAAATATTTTTCTTGTTACATTCTAATGATTTTTTGAGGACTCTGCTGATCATGTCTGAGTCTACACAGTCAAGCAGATATGAGTTCAAGGCTTTGTATATGGGTAGCAAGTATAAAAACTAAACTAGTGCAAGGAAATTCTAGAAAAATAGGTTTTTTTTGCATTTATAGTGCAGTAAAGACTACAATTAAAGAATTATGTAGCAGCGCATGTCTAGGCATCGTGTATGCCTGCTTTAGTTGATGTGTCATTTCTTTGTTGTTTCCCATTTTTATTTTGTCTTCCCTTTTATAGTTTTCTTAATGAAGACTGTATTTCTCATGATGCCTCTGGGGAAGAGTCTAATTGAATTTCACTTACTACTATCCAATGGTAGATTTATGAAACTTTGTGTCTCAAATCAAAACTGTCTTTGTTGCCTATAGTTGTTAAGTGAATACAAAGAAAAGGTGTCATCTTTAACTTGCTTAACTGTTCACAATAACAGCAACTTTTACATGCCACTTTCACTTACAAAAAAGTATTTAAGTTGCAATGTTATTTTTGTATTATTTTATTTTTTTACTTTAAATTTAATTTCAAATAAAATGTGCACAACATTCATCATTAATAAAACAGGACGAAATAAAAAAAACACAAAATCACAGCCAAAGTAAAATCAACTTTAGCTATGTACAAGCAAGACTAACCTCCGAACGTAACTCTATTTCAGGCAGCAAGTGGTTAGAACTTGAAAAATTATGATTCAATTCAAGAGCTCGAAAGCCAAATTTATTTCTGCCAAATGATATGAATCAAATCTGTTTCAGACTAGAGAAATGCAAACTAATTGCAGCAGTTTTTGTAATATACAATAACAAACTCATGAGTACAGTATGTGACTGACTGTGTCCATGCCAGCAATAAAAATAAAGATATAGTAACTGGAGACAAAAATAACAGGTGTATAACAAGTCATGAAATATCAACAGAAATCAGATATTTGAAAAATGGATTCCAAATAAATCATTGTATTCTTAAAGGGGTTCTGTCACTAGACATTGCTGCCTTAACGGACAGCAACATAAAGTAGGAACAGAGACCCTGAGTCCAGTGATGTGTCACTTACAGGGATGGTTGCTGTAGTTTTGATAAAATCACAGTTTTATCAGCAGGAGATTATCACCAGAGGACTAGAGGACTTTTCTAATATTTCATTCAGTACATTTTTATGTAAAAGCTGCTTATCTGATACTAGGATCCAAAGGATAACCTTGTGAGTCCTGGTTTCCTCACCCACAAATAGAGATTGTAAGCTTTTGTTAATCACTTTGTATGAGCATGAGAAGCAGGACTCACAGGCTTCCTCTATGGTAAAAGCATAATTTACATAATAATATTAAATCATAAAAAAACTATATATTTTTTAGCTCAGTCTCTCCCGCTGTGTCCTATGCTGCTCTTGGAAAAAAGACTTGACAGATGAATTTAGAAGTGTATCTTTTGATTTAGGTGGCTTTTCAGAAAAATCTATAGCGTATGTACATGAGACGTAACACTACAGCCATTATTTGACTTCACATGCTTTGTTTGCTACGTGTTTCACCAGTTTTGCTCCTTCTCTAATATTCAGTTGTCTCTAAGCTAGTGAGTGGGGAGTAGTTGCTCTTATGTCTTGGGTACATAGCACACAGAGACATCGGGGATTCCTGCTCTCCTCTCTCTCTGAAGCACATGTCCAGAAGCCGTAGCATTGAGAACATTATACAGCAGTACTAAGCAGTGTAGCAGTGAATGCAGCTCTGGGGTAAGATAAAGCATTTAATAGAAATCAGTAACATTATTTCTCTACCTCTTTCTCTCGGTGTTCCTCGTCGTCCCCAAATCGCCCTCACCTCGCACTACCCTCAAATAGTGCGATTAATACATTTTATTGATATTATGTACTGTGTATGCAATAATGTTTGTAGGTTTTGTCTTCAACCCTCCCCGTCCATAGACTTCCATAGGCAGCTGTAATCTGATCTCTCAGTGGTGAGCCAGAAATTCATTTTAGCAGAGAATAAGTTTAAAGAGGTAAGAAGGGGGAGAAACGGCTCATAAGTGGACAAAGAAGCATTATATTTGCTAGCTCTATTGACTTTTGTAAAGTGTGTTGAAAATACAGTAAACATTTAAGCCAACGATACTTTGGCTCCCATTTATACTTAGTATTATGTTTTTCCTTGGTGTCATAGAAAATCATTTTTTGCTTTTTTTTGACATTTTCATTGTGATTTAATGCATTAAATAGTTAAATATGTAAATGTTCCCTTTATGTGGAACTAATCCATACAGCCTATAGCATCAGCGAAAGAAGACTTGATACAATATGCATAATACCTGCATTAATGTCAGCATTTGTGAGCAATTAGATGTAAACCACCGTGGAATAAATACAAAATAAAAGCTTTAACACTGCAAAAAAAAAAAAGTTATTGTTGCTCTTTGATCATAGGCTATATAAGCTACCGATTAAAGGCTGTTTGCATATTGATAGCTAGGCTGCTGTAATTGCCTTCTGCGGTTTTGCTGATGTGAGCTTCATTCCCCAATGAGTCTGATGAGATCATACACAGCCATACTAAGCCATTAGAGCCCCCTTATCAACAGGCCACTATCCATTATCCTAAATGGAAAGTAGCCTCGTTGAAGTAAAAACAGGAAGCTTCAAAGTAATGGGGTTAAAATGGATCTTTATGCTTGATAAATAATGTATGTAGTAGAAATCTGAAAGCCCATACATTTCACTGCAAGCTGCGGACTATATGCCTCTAAATGCCTTATAATAATACACTGCATGGTGCTGGTTTCCTTAATATGGAGAAGGACGTTTCTTCCTCCTAGTACTTGTCTTAATTTCTATTATTTAAGAAATGTAAGGCGTCTTAACTAAGGATACTTGCAAGGTTGTTAAGTCTAGTCTTTGCTAGGTGTTATTATGGAGCACTTATTTATACTAACACATTGGGATCACAGTTAAGATTTACAAAGTTCGGATTAACTGGCAGATATCAAAGATGATGGAGATTCATTTCATGGGACCCCATTATTATTATTATACATTTATATAGCGCCATTTATTCCATGGCGCTTTACATGTGAGAAGGGTCAAATATAGACAAGTACAATAAACATGAGCAATACAAGACACACATAAGTACAGAGGGAGAGAGCACCCTGGCCGCAAGGGCTCACAGTCCACGTGGGATGGGTGAGGATACACTAGGAGAGGGTAGAGCTGGTCGTG
>VIAB01000049.1:14777-30963 GCA_009801035.1 Oophaga pumilio
GAGACCATGCCAGGAGGGGGTGAGTATATAGGACAGCTGCGCTCTCCTTCCCCCGCAGCCCACTGGTATAGGACTCGAATATAAGCCGAGAGGGGCACTTTCAGCCCTAAAAAATGGACTGAAAATCTCGGCTTATACTCGATTATACACGGTACCTATTATTCCCTGAATTCAGTTTTTGCAACTCTAGTTCTTTCAAATTAAGTATACATTCTTAGATCTCTAATTGCTCTGATGGCGTCCTGTTTATTGATTATTTTGTTATTCCCATGTTTATGCTTCCGATTTCTAATTTCCCATTTCCCATCCTATATCAACTACCCCCCTCTTCCCTCCTTATATATAATTTTAAGGTAATTGTGTCATATACAAATGTATCAATCCTAAGTGCCTTTTCACTTGTTACTGTTTTTGGAAAAGTTCAATGAAAATTTATTGGTTTAAAAAACAAACAAAAAAGTACTCATAATTGGTATCGTTGCATCCGGAGCTACCCAACAAAATAATCACTGCAGCCGTAGATGACTTCATTGAGATGTCCAGTTCCTACAATGGGGACAATAGTTTGTCGCCCACAAACTATATAAAAATCTGTGCTCCAAAAGCCAAATAGCACTTGTTCCTTCTCAGTCCTGATATGTGGCCTAACAGTAATTTCTGTCAACATATGGTGCAGCACCGCATCAGGAGAAATTGCACAATAAATTGTGGGGTCTAGTTTCCCCTATTAACTCTTATGTACCTGATAAATTTGCAGCAAATACAAAAATTTAATTTTTACCTAAAATGTCACATTTCCATATCTCAATGTTATACGTTTCTGTGGGGCACCTATGGGTTCAAAATACTCACTACAGCCCAAGATGAATTTCTTTAGGTTGCTGGTTTCCAAAATGGGTTCACTTGTGGGTTTTTTTGTGCGCTTTTCATGTCAGAGACTTTTCAAATGTGACATGGCATTCAGAATCTATTCCAGGCAAATAGCTCTTTCTTTTCCTAGCCCTGCCATGTGCCCAAGCAGAATTTTTTGACCACATATACAGACGCGATCCGGACGAATTACACAACAAATTATTCTGTCAATTTTCTTCTATCGTCAATTGTGAAAATTACAAATTTGGGGCGAAAACAGCATTTTTATGAAAAAAATGAAAATTTTCAATATAACGAACTAATGTTGTCAAATTTTGTGTAGTACCTTTGGGTTCAAAATGCTCACTATACCCCTGGATAAAATCTTTGAGGGGTGTAGTTTCCAAAATGGTGTATATTCTGTTTTGTTTTTTTCAATGTTTAGGCATATTGGGGGCTCTCCAAACACGACATGATGCCCACAGACCATTCCATCAAAGTCTGCGTTCCAAAACGTCACTCCTTCCTTTCCGAGCCATGCTGTGCACTCAAGCAGTAGTTTTCCTGCACATATGGAATATCGCCCCACTTACACCTTCCCTGTGAGATGCCCCCTCCCTTCGTCATTGGGACCACTCCCCCACCATATGATGATTGGTCTATTGCACTATAAGACGACACCCGGCGTATAAGACGACCCTCGACTTTTAAGAAGATTTTCAGGGGTTAAAAGGTCGTCTTATATGCCGGAAAATATGGTACTCTTTAAATCTTTGACCATGTTATAAATATGTTCGGTAAACGATCGCCGAATCCGAATTTGCCATATTCGTCCCGAATTTGTTTGACTATCGTTTTTGAACACATTCGTTCAACTGTACTCCCATTGACTCCAATGCCGTTCGGTGAATATTGCAAATATGGCGATCGTAATCTGAACCGAATATTGAAATATTTGTTTTTCTCTAGTTATAAGTCAAGATCTCCACTAAGCAACTATAAGGCTAAGTGCACACGTTCAGGAATGTTTGCAGAAAATTCCTGAGCAAAAACAGACTTTTTCAGCGGTAGAAACGCATTGCGCGTTTTTACCGCAAATTTTTCCTGAACATTCTAGCTCAATAATATAGCGGGAGAAACGCTAGTTTTCCGCGAAATTAATGAACATGCTGCTTTTTTTTCCGTGATGCGTTTTTTTCGCGAAAAAAAACGCACCTTGTGCACAAAAATAGCAGAATTCATTCTAAATATTAGGATGCTGAATTCATGCGTTTTTTAAGCTTTTTTTGCCTCGAAAAAACGCGCAAAAAACGCGAATAATCCTGAACGTGTGCACTTAGCCTAAAAGTGAAACTGATAAATCTAGACGCACCCTAAATGTTTTAATCTGCATATAGTAAACGAAAAATAATAAGCATTTCTTTCTGGATAAAGTATTCATACATTCAAATTCCGTTGCTCCAACTAGGACAATGAAACAATGCTGTGGATATGAAGATCCTAGAGCAAAAAATAGTTATAGAAAACGGTTTACAAATTCTACCTGTCAAAGTTCAGTCTCCTTTTTCCCTATGCAGATTGCAAACTTTTAAGGCTGATTCAGACATCCATAATAGTCAGCCATAGATTGATGCACAGCATGGATTGTCCGCAGGTCTACCGACCTGAGCGGGAGTTTCACAGGAATATATGAAACTGTCACGCTCAGTTCAGGAGAGCCATGGACAGTCCATGAACTACTGGTCCGTGTTCATATGTCTAAATGTAGTGAGCTATGAGTGTGCCACTATACAAATGCATAAAATACTAGGATAAATATAGTTTTCCAAGTGACAATGTCAAGCAAATAAATAAATATCTTTAATTCTTTAATAACCACAGTTACATTCCCATCTCTCCAGAAGCCCTACTAGTTTCAGCAGTATTCTGGCGTTGGCGTTTCTAGGTTGCAATATGTGGAGCCTTAGGCCTCTTTCACACATCAGTTTTTTGATGTCAGGCGCGATCCGGCGTGTTGTTAAAAAAACGGATCCGGTACCGGATGCGTTTTTTGTCATTGACTTTCAATAGCGTCGGATCGCACCTGATGTCGTTGCATTGCATCCGTTTTTGTCCGGATCCGGCGGAAATGTACATTCCGGCGGCCGGACAAGACTGTCACTGCAACTTTTTTTTTAAGCGGGCTCGCCTGATAGTGCCTGAAGCGGCGCATCAGGCGGCCGAAAATAATAGTAGTCTATGTTACCGGACCAGTCTTTTGTGCAATCCGTCAAAAGACTGATCCGGATTCTGGAAACCAATGTCTCTCTCTCCCAGACATGCTGCATTTTCCTGGTTCAAAAGTTCAGGTCGGATCCGGCAACAAAACTGATCCGTTGCATCAGTTTTTTCAAAATCAGCGCCGGATCCGTCCTTTCAGGTATTCGACGGATTATGCCTGACACAAAAAAACTGATGTGTGAAAGTAGCCTTACATGTTGTTTCTGTCAACTACCTTTGAACGATCATTGCAGATTTTAGAATACTTTTTTTTTTTTAATATCTCATTAACTTTAGTTAGTTGCTCACTCAATGTCCTCACTATGAGATTAGCAGATTATGTTAATGCATGGCATGATTTAAAGATTTGCTGTGCAGTTAATTCTGGCCAATTAGTGCTAATCAAACTATAATCCTGTTCTTTCTGCTGGTAATTCCTACTCACATTGGAATGTGAATGCATAAACAGGATTATAAAAAAGGTATAGACAACCAGTGCTGAAGAAGCAAGATGTCACGACTCGGTTGTCCCAGGACCAGGGGCTCCTTCCCTGTCCCTAACGCTAGGGACGCCCTAGCTCGCCCTTTTCCCCGGATTACTTCTAATGGTGAAGATGCTGAGGCCACTTACCTTGTCTTAGATCCTGATTCTGCCATCGGCCTGCACCCTTCCCCCACCCAGGGAAGAGGTGAGTAGAAGTGTACTGTAATACACCAACCAGACTAACCAGGTAATACGGACAAGGATAAAGGAAAATACCAGTCATACAAATATATACAAACAACAGAGGTAACAAACACCTTCTCCAATAATAACCATCAACAACCTCTAGCCATGCAGCAAAAGATACTCTTGACAATGAGTGTTAGGCCGGTGTCACATTTGCGTGTGTGTGATGCGCGAAACTCGCGCGAGTCTCTCGCGTCAACACCCGGCAGTGCCGCCGGCACTTGGATCGCAGTGTGTGGCTGCGTAGAAATGCACACTCCAGTCCCGAGTGCCGGTGGCAGTGCCAGGTATTGATGCGAGTTTCTTGCATCACACGCAAGTGTGACTCCGGCCTTAAGGGTATGCCACACTAAACAAGAACGCTAACGAGATCGCTAAAAAACGTCACTATTTAGCGATCTCGTTAGTGACGTTGTTGTGTGTGGCATGTAGCAACGACGTGGCCCCTGCTGTGATCTCGCTGATCGTTCACTAGCGTTCTGGACCGTATTTTATCGTTGGCGTCCCGCTGGTGACGCTATATCGCTGTGTCTGGCACCTTTTGTTAACGATGTGCGCTGTTTTTTACATCACAATGACCGCAAAAGTCGTTAACGAGATCGCTAACCGCTTATGCGTCGTTAACGAGATCGTTAAGTTTGGCAGCTACTAGCGACATCAAAACGATCACAAAAACGATCGCATTAGTATGCGTCGTTATCGTGATCGTTAGCGGGAGCGTTTAGTTTGGCAGTACCTTAAGTCTGAGCCCAGAATATATAGGAGATGGAAGTGGATAACAGTGCACAGCTCAGAGCTTTAAGGCAGGAAAGCTACCAGTACTCTCAATTGAGCAGTTTAACCCTTGCGCTGCTAAAAGAAACCTACACAATTTAATATGAAAGTGAAGTGCTTCTAATCAGTGCAGGAGTAGGAGACATCAGAAGCTGCAATCTTCTGGCTCCCCCTCTGTCGCCTTAAACACATGACACAAGATCAACATACAATTAGCAACTTCAATTAGCATTTTATTTTAAACATTACTTGACACATCACATTCTTCAAATGTCTAGGTTTGGTAATTACTATTGTAAATGTATTACGGAAAATGAAAGTAAATGGTTCATGTAAAACTAGCTATTAGAAAATTAAACCCCTTAGTGACGGAGCCAATTTTGACCTTAATGACAAAGCCAAATTTTACAATTCTAACAATTGTAATTTTATATGGTAATAACCCTGAAACGCTTCAAAGTGTCTCACTGATTCTGAGATTTTTTTGTGTGACATATTGTACTTCATGACAGTAGTAACATTTCTTCCATATGACTTGAGTTTGTTGATGAAAAAATTTATGAAAGCATTGAAATTTTCAAACTTTTAATTTTTGTGTCCTTAATTCAGTTATGTCACACAAAATAGTTCATAAACAACATTTCCCTCAAGTCTACCTTACATCAGCACAATATTGGAAACATTTTTTTTGTTAGGCAGCTAGAAGAAATAAAAGTTGACCCACAATTTCTAATTTTTCCAACAAAATTTTAAAAAACTTTTTTAGGGACCACATCACATTTGAAGTGATTTGGGGGGGCCTATATGACAGCAAATACCCAAAAGTGACAAAAGCCTAAAAACTGCACCTCTCAAAGTACTCAAAACCACATTCAAGAAGTTAATTAACCTTTCAGGTGCTTCATAGGAACTAAAACAATATGGAACGAAAAAATAAACATTTAACTTTTTTTCACAAAAATTTTACTTTAGCTCCAAATTTGTTTTCACAAGAGTAACAGGAGAAAATGAACCCTAAAGTTTGTTGTGAAATTTCTCCCGAGTTTACCGATACCACATACGTGGGGGAAATCCACTGATTGGGTGCACGGCAGGTCTTGGAAGGGAAGGAGCACTGTTTGACTTTTTGAAAGAAAAAAATTCTTGAATCGAGATCAGACACCATGTCGCTTTAATAGTGCCTCTGAAGTATCTAAACAGTAGAAACCCCCCACAAGTTACCACATTTTGGAAACTAGACCCCTTGCGGAATGCATGTAGATGTGTGTTGAGCACCTTGAATACCCAGATGCTTCACAGAAGTTTAGAACGTAGAGCTGTGCAAATAATGAAGAAAAAAAAAATTACCCACAAAAATGCACATTTATCCCCCAATGTTTTTGCACTTTCACAAGAGTAATAGGAGAAAATGGACCCTCAAATTTGTTGTGCAATTTTTCCAGGGTGGTTCTCTATTACCTCCATCAGACTGAAAATTGGAGGATTGACCAGAATTTATTCATTCAAATTTCCGGTCGGAATACAGGCAAGAAGGCGGCAAAAAATACAATTGCTAATTGGATCAAGCAAGCTATCAGCCTGGCTTATTCATCACAGAATATTTCACCTCCGACATCTCTGAAGGCCCATTCTACTCGTGCAGTATCAACATTGTGGGCAAACAGAGGAGACGCATCCTTCGAGCAGATATGCAGAGCCGCCACCTGTTCGTCTGTCCATACATTCACCAGGCAGTATAGACTAAATTTCAATAGGTATTTAACTTTTGGCAGATGAGTTCTGCAGGCTGTTGTCCCTCCCTAAGAAATTAGTTGTTGGTATTACTCCGATATTGCTGTCGTGGAAGGTGAAAAGAGAAAATAGAATTAGTCTTACCGGTAATTCGATTTCTAGGAACCTTCCGCGACAGCACTAATTTCCCTTCCCTATCTGATGTTCTTATTGGATGATTCCTGCACTTTGGTGGTAACTATACAGTACAGACCAAAAGTTTGGACACACCTTTTCATTCAAAGATTTTTCTGTATTTTCATGGCTATGAAAATTGTAGAATCACACTGAAGGCATCAAAACTATGAATTAACACATGTGGAATTATACATTACACTTTACAAAAAAGTGTGAAACAACTGAAAATATGTCTTATATTCTAGGTTCTTCAAAGAAGCCACCTTTTGCTTTGATTACTGTTTTGCACGCAGAAAAGGTGAACGGATGGATTCTACATGCCTGGTTCCCACCGTGAAGCATGGATGAGGTGTGATGGTGTGGAGGTGCTTTGCTGGTGAAACTGTTGAGGATTTATTCAAAATTGAAGGCATAGTGAACCAGAATGGCTACTACAGCATCTTGCAGCCGTATGCTATTCCATCCAGTTTGCGTTTAGTTGGACCATCATTTATTTTTCAACAGGACAATGACCCCAAACACACCTCCAGACTGTGTAAGGGCTATTTGACCAAGAAGGAGAGTGATGGGGTGCTACGCCAGATGACCTGGCCTCCACAGTCACCAGACCTGAACCCCCAATCGAGATGGTTTGGGGTGAGCTGGACCGCTCTCCGCTTCAATTTTGAATAAATCCCCAACAGTGTCACCAGCAAAGCACCCCCACACCATCACACCACCTCCTCCATGCTTCATGGTGGGAGCTAGGCATGTAGAGTCCATCCGTTCACCTTTTCTGCGTGCAAAGCAGTAATCAAAGCAAAAGGTGGCTACTTTGAAGAACCTAGAATAAAATACATATTTTCAGTTGTTTCACACTTTTTTGTAAAGTGTAATGTATAATTCCACATGTGTTAATTGATAGTTTTGATGCCTTCAGTGTGAATGTACAATTTTCATAGTCATGAAAATACAGAAAAATCTTTGAATGAGAAGGTGTGTCCAAACTTTTGGTCTGTACTGTACATGCTATGGTGTACAGAAAAAACACTGGTGGTTGCAGGAAGGGGAGGGGTATTTAACTTATGTGTTTCATGTCCACTATTAGGGTGGGGAGACATCCTCTGTCGTGGAAGGTTTCTAGAAACCGAATTACCGGAAAGACTAATTTTATTTTCACAATGAAAAGCGTCTTTTAGTGTGTGACAGCAGCCAAACATAAAAACCTAATATAAATCTGGTGTCGCTGTAATCGCACCGACCCGAATAATAAAGTCGCCTAATCACTTATACCATAAATGGAATGGCGTAAAAAATAAAACCAGTTCTTCACATGCTGTTGATTTTTTTTAATTATGCCTCCCAATGATCGCAGTAAAGCTCTGCACACATTTATCCTCCGCTCTGCGTTGAGCGCTTGCACTGGGATTTCCATATAGATCTCTGAAATACGTGATTCAGACGGAACCTCTGGCAGAAGATTCCCTATAATGAGGCATATGGAGGGACTCTGGACGCCATCTGACCTGTGATCCATTAGTGTGTGTCTTTTTAGGATTGCATAAAAGTGCCGTCAACCACAGTTTTGTGCTCTTCTGAAAAGGACACCGCTGAACAGAGGCCAGACGAAGTCCAGAGAAACTCTGATGCCTCATTATAGTGAATAGTTCCCTCGGGGGTTTAACTTTAACATCACTCGGAGATTTAGATGGAAACCTCAATGTAAGTGCTTAGCGTAGAGCGCCGAATAAATGTGATCATAAATGTTATGTAAAATGTTCCCAATAAAAGCTTCAACTCAGTCCAGGAAAAAGCAAGCCCTTGCTCAGGTCTCTCATCTGTTAACGGAAATCTCGGGGGCTTCCAAGTTACTGGTTTCACAAAGGCTCTGGAAAAGCTAAATGGCTCCTAGTTCACCAAAAGAAAGTCAGCAAATTCTCTGCTCCGAAATCCAAATGCCCTCCCTTCTGAGCCCGTGTGCCTAATCTCCATTTAGCGCCCACATGTTTGGCACTTCTGTAGTGATGAGAGCCCGCATAATTTACAGGTGCATGTCTCCAGAAGCATAATATGGGCATAATTTACTGGTGACTGCATGGCCCCCATTCTTATCCTGGTATGCAGTGCCCCCATCTTGTCCTACTATGCATGTCCCCCATCCTTATCGTGGTATGCATGGCCACACCCACATCCTGGTATGCATAGCCCCCACCTCATCTTGGTATTCATGGCCCCATCAGAAAATATAAAAAAACCAAGCCATTACACTTACTTTCTCACAGTGTCCTGCACCGGTGCCAGCAACTACTTTATGCTTGTAATCAGCGCATGGCAGGGACGTCATGCGCTGCTCACAAGCAGAGCACAGCTGCCGGAATTCTCATCGGGACTGTGCGCCCAGAGAGCAGTGAGTATTCATTGCTCTTCAGTAGCGCGCAGTGTCAGCCACTGGCTTCCTGCTGCTGCCGGCAGGAGGTCACATGTGCCGTTACTTAAGAGTAATGTAGCAGTAGCAGGAAGCCGTTGGCTGACACTGTGCACTACTGAAGAGCAATGAATACTCCTTGCTCTCTGCGCGCAGTTTCCAAAACTAAAGCTATCTCGTTCAACTGGTATAATAACCCCTTTACCCCGAAGCTTGTTTTCACCTTCCTGACCAGGTTAATTTTTACAGTTCTGACCACTGTCACTTTGAGGTCATAACTCTGGAACGCTTCAATGGATCACACAAAATCTGAGACTGTTTTCTCATGACATATTGTACTTCATGATAGTGGTAAAATTTCTTTGATATGACTTGCGTTTATTTGTGAAAAAAAACTTAAGTTTTGGCGAAAATTTTGAAAATGTCAAACTTAATTTTTATGCCCTTAAATCAGAGGCATATTGCACAAAAAAGTTAATAAATAACATTTCCCACATGACTACTTTACATCAGCACAATTTTTGAAACAATTTTTTTTAGGAAGTTGTAAGGGTTAAAAGTTAATTTTTACAATAAAATATGCAAAACCATTTTTTTAGGGACCATATCACATTTGAAGTGACTTTGAGGGGCCTATATGACAGAAAATGCCCTAAAATGACACCATTCTAAAAACCCCTCAAGGTGCTCAAAACCACTTTCAAGAAATGTATTAACCCTTCAGATGCTTCACAGGAATTTTTAGAATGTGGAAGGAAAAAATTAACATTTACTTTTTTTCACAAAAATATTACTTTTAGACACTTTTTTTTATTTTTACAAGAATAGCAAAAATAAATTGACCCCAAAATTTTTTGGACAATATTTCCTGAGCATTCCGATACACCATATGTCGGGGAAAAATCAATGTTTGGGCGCATGGCAAAATTTGTTGGACAATATTTCCTGAGCATTCCGATACACCATATGTCAGGGAAAAATCAATGTTTGGGCGCATGGCAGGGCTCGAAAGAGAAAGAGCACCATTTGACTTTTTGAATGCAAAATTTGCTGGAATAATTAACTGATGACATGTCGCGTTCGGAGAGCTCCTAATGTGTCTAAACATATGAAACCCCCCACAAGTGACACCATTTTGGAAACTAGACCCCTCAGGGAACTTAACTAGATGTGTGGTGAGCACTTTGCACCCCCAGATACTTTTCAGATGTTTTATAACATTGAGTCATGAAAATTAAAAAATGTTAAATTTTTCCCACAAAAATGTTTATTAGCCCTAAATTTTTCCCTTTCACAAGTGTAACAGTAGAAATTGCACCATACAATTTGTTGTGCAATTTCTTCCTAGTATGCCAATAACCCATGTGTGAGGTAAAACTACTATTTGAGGTGCACGGCAGGGCAGATTCTAATGGACTGGTCTGTGGGAATCATGTTGCGTTTGGAGAGCCGTGATGTGCTTAAACTGTGGATTCTCCTTGCATGTGACCCCATTTTGGAAACTAGCCCATCAAAGAATGTATCTAGATGTATTGTGAGCACTTTGAAACTCTAGGTGCTTTCACAGAAATTTATAACGTAGAACCTTAAAAATAAAAGTTAAATTTTTTTTCCACAATTTATGTTGTTTTAGCCCCAAATTTTGAATATTCACAAGCGCAACAGGAGAAAATGGACTCCTAAAATTTGTTGTGCAATTTCCACAGAGTACGGTGATACCCCATATGTAGTCAAAAACTACTTTTGATGCACAGTGCAAAGCTCAGAAGGGAAGAAGTACCATTTTGGTTTTCAGATTTTGCGTGACTGGTTTGAGCATGCCATGTCATATTGGCAGAGCCCCTGAGGTGGCAGAACAGCAGAACCTCCCATAAGAAAGACCATTTTACAAACTACACCTCTCCATGAATTAATCTAGGGGTGTAGTGATCATATTGACACCAGAGGTGGGTCACAGAATTTTATACCATTGGGCAATGAAGAAAATTTTTTCTAATTTTTAAATTTCTAATGTTTTAAATACTTTGTCCAAGGTGTTACACTATTTGACGCTTTTTGGCAGCAGAAAGATTTTTTTTTATTTCACATATTGCTTGAAACCTGTGGCCTGCTTAATAATGTGGAATGTCCTTCTTAAAGGGAACCTGTCTCCAGGTTTGGCAGATATAAGAGATGGCCACCACCTATCAGGGCTGATATACAGCATTCTATAATGCCCCCAACCCGACCTGTAAGAGTAGAAAAATAACTTTTATTATACTCACCTGCAGGGCGGTACGTCCGATGGGCAACGCTTGTCCTGGTCTGGCGCCTCCCATCTTATTGCGATTCCGTCCTCCTTCATGCTTTGTGTAGATGTGCATCCCTGCGTTATCCACAGAAGTCTCCCGGCATTGCGCTCCTTCGCAGGCGTACTTCTTTGCCCTCAACTGGGACACTCTGACCTTTTTTGTCACCTGCACACTGCAGTACTTTGCTCTGCCCTCAACAGGGCAGAGAAGTACGCCTGTGCAGGAGCGCGGTGCCGAGTCCACTCGAAGCAAGCACAAGGGCGGTGTCGCATGAAGATGGGAGGCGCTGCACTAGGTGACAGGTTCACTTTAAGTAGTTTTCCTTTTATTTGAGTCACTTGGCAAACTAACTATCATAGGTGTTAGAGACTGATTTCAGTGACACAAAGAGCCCTGAGACGCAATACCATCTGAGTTTTATGTGAAAAACAAAAAATTACATCTTTATGAAATTTTAAAAACCAATTTGCACAATAATTTGGAATGACTTGATAAGCCTAGAAAGGACTTCTTTGGAATGTTGTGAACTGAACATAAAAGCATTTTATGAGTTTACAAGAAAGGCCAGGATCACACATGCGACGAAAACATCCGATGCTCGCATGTGAAATCCTAGCTCTGGCGCCGGCACTCAGGAGTGGAGTGCGCGACTGCATGTATTTATATGCAGCTGCTCGCTCCACTCCCGAGTGCCGGTGCCAGAGCTGGGATTTCACATGCGAGCATCGGACGTTTTCGTAGCATGTGTGATCCCGGCCAAAGGAACATTATCTGACCTACCTTGGGATTAACCTTACAACCAACAAGTCAACATTGTTCAAGTGGAACTACACCCCATTAATACTGAGCCTTCAGGCTGACTTAGCTGAGGCTGACTTAGCTGGGTGGTCTCGCTCGGCATTGTCCTGGCTTGGTAGACTAAACTATGTTCCAAATTATTATGCAAATTGGTTTTAAGTGTCATAGCGTTTTTTTGTTTTTTTTATTGTAAATGATACCCATTGATGGTATTGTGTCTCAGGGTTCTTTGGATCACTGAAATCAATCTCAGATACCTGTGATAATTAGTTTGCCATGTGAACCCAATAAAAGGAAAACTGGATGTTCCACACTATTAAGCAGGCCAGAGTTTTCAAGTAAAATGGGAAAGAAAAAGGATCTCTCTGCTGCTGAAAAGCATCAAATAGTGCAATGCCTTGGTCAAGGGATGAAAACATTACATATTTCCCGACAACTTAAGCGTGATCATCGTACTGTTAAGAGATTTGTGGCTGATTCTGAGCACAGACATGTTCGTGCTGATAAAGGCAGAATGAGGAAGGTTTCTGGCAGGCAAGTTCATCGGATTAAGAGAGCAGCTGGTAAAAAGCCATTACAAACCAGCAAACAGATATTTGAAGCTGCTGATGCCTCTGGAGTCCCTCGAACCACAAGGTGTGGGATCCTTCAAAGGCTTGCTGTGGTGCATAAACCTACGATTCGGCCACCACTAAACAGTGCTCACAAGCCGAAATGGTTGCAGTGGGCCCAGACATACATAAAGACTAATTTTCAGTCTTGTTTATTGATGAGTGTTGAGCAACCCTGGATGGTCCAGATGGATGGAGTAGTGGATGGTTGGTGGATGGCAACCATGTCCCAAGAAGTCTGCGACGTAATCAAGGTTGTGGAGGAGTCATGTTTTGGGCCGGAATCATAGGGAAACAGCTGGTAGGGCCCTTTAAGGTTCCTGAAGGTGTGAAAATGACCTCTGCAAAGTATATAGAGTTTCTGACTGACAACTTTCTTCCATGGTATAAAAAGCAGAAACGTGCCTTCAGGAGCAAAATCATCTTCATGCATGACAATGCACCATCTCATGCTGCCAAGAATACCTCTGAGTTATTGGCTGCTATAGGCATAAAAGGAGATAAACTCATGGTGTGGCCTGCATCTTCCCCTGACCTCAACCCTATAGAGAACCTTTGGAGTATCATCAAGCAAAATATCTATGAGGGTGGGAGGCAGTTCACTTCAACACAGCAGCTCTGGGAGGCTATTCTGACTTCATGCAAAGAAATACAAGCAGAAACTCTCCAAAAACTCACAAGTTCAATGGATAAAAGAACTGTGAAGGTGATATCAAAGAAGGGTTCCTATTTTAACATGTAACTTGTTCTGTTAGGATGTTTTGGAGTTAAGTAGCTTTTTTGTTCAGTGAATGTGACCTCCTAATGCTGCAAATTCCACAAATGAGCATTTCAGTTCTTTAAAACATATCAAATGTTCAGAAATTCTACTGTGCCTAATAATTTGGAACAGTGCATTTTGAGTTTTTTTCCATTTTGGAGATTATACTGTTATCATTGGGAGGTTTCTTCAATAAAATTCGATGTATACTTTAACGGGTGATGACTTTTATTAGACTGACTGTCATTTGCACCGACCACTTAGGAAAATCAGAGAAAAATATAATTTGCATAATAATTTGGAACATAGTGTACACGTGTTAAAAATGGTATCATTACTTCGCTTTCTATATCTATTCCGATCCCTCCCGATTATGATACCAACTAAAACGTTTCTCAATATACACACTATGATTTCCAATTTTGTGTGGCAAGGAAAGAAACCTAGAATCTCACAAAAAAATTGTTTACCCACAGGAGATTAGGAGGATTATCTTAGCCCATCACATGTTCACATACCAGCAAACCTAGATGGTACTCTTGGAGTCATTTCTCACAAAGCCATTCTTGTTACCAGGTCTAATATAGAATACAGACAGTCTTCCGCAGGGATTATCCATCTCAGTGCCTTTCATGGCCCACTCTCTAATTCTCTGGAGGAAAGTAAGATTTAAATTTAAACTGCAGTCCAGCCCTTACCCGCTAATTTCTTTATTTAATAACCCAACATTTCTACCTGGCCTTGAGCCCCATCTCTTTTCTTGGTGGAAGTTAAAGGGAATCTCTATATTAAAACACCTTTGCTCTCCTTTTAACATATGACTTAATAGACAGGAATTTATCCAGCAATATGACCCCCCAGCCAGAGAAGTAGTGATGAGCGAGTATACTCGTTGCTCGGGCGATCTCTGAGTATTTTGGCGTGCTCGGAGATTTAGTTTTCGTTGTCTCAGCTGCATGATTTACGACTGCTAAACAGGCTGATTACATGTGTGGAATGCCTGTTTGTTCGGGAATTCCCACATGTTTCAGCTTGTCTAGCAGCCGCAAATCATGCTGCTGAGACGAAGAAAACTAAAACTCCCAGCACGCCAAAATACTCAGAAATCACCCGAGCAATGATGCTACTCGCCCATCACTACAGAGAAGCCATGCGTGTAAACCAGAATCTTCATTTTGCCAAACAAATTTTCCCAAATAAATCCCCTCTCCATGCCTCAAGCTTTAACCAAAAATGTCTTTGAACTGGAAAGGGGAACAATATCATTGGTCTACTCGACCATGAATCCCCCACATGATGAGAAAAAACTAAACTATATGGTATAATGGGAGGAGGAGTTGAGCTTCACTATGTCTCTGGGGAATTGGCGGCGTTGTTGTGATACGCTGTCAAGAGGTAGCCACCAGACATTTCTGGTGGAGACCTCTCTGAAAGTTCTTCACAGAACATACCATGTCCCGGCACAACTTCATAGCATTTACCAAAATGTTTCAGATAAATGTTTCAGAGGATGCAATTTACTAGGAGATATGAAACATATTTGGTGGGTCTGTCAAGCGGTGTCAGACCTGTGGCAGGGGGTAAAACTTCTCGTTGAACAAATGTTTGGTGGGACAATCCAATTAAACCCCTCTATCTTTCTACTGCTGACGAAACATCCGAGATTCACTAATAATTTCACAGATTGGTAAACTTTCTATTTATGGCTACCAAAATCCACATAGCAGCAAAGTGGAAATCCCCTTAACTCTCTATATCTCTAGTAAGAGAAAAGATGAACGCTATCATGCTATATGAACGTATTGAAACTACAAGAGCTGAGAAGTGGGACTCCTTTAAGATATGGAATCCGTGGTTAGATCTAGATCCGAACATGCAACTAAATCAGGCCCTACGTTTGGCACCTTGATGGGGTAGAGCCTGAAGATCCTTGGTTGAGCAGACCTGATTATATATTGTATTCTCTCTTTTTCTACCTTAGATTTACACCTCCTATATGGCCTATTCCGAATACCCTACGTTGTTGACGTTATGTACGATAAGTTGATAATAAGCCTATGTAAAACACACTGTGGCCTACCTGTTTGTTTTCCTTTTGTACTATCTTCCCCCTATCTCTGTCTTGTCTCCCCTTATGTAAATATTTGTATTTGTTCATTATTGAAACTTGTACCTCCCCTGCCTGGGAGAACTTATTCAAACAGTTGTATGCTTTCAATATTATATTTCTAAATAAAACTTATTGAAACTAAAAGCATTTTACATGTAGCATTTTTATGTATTTTATTAATTGTTATGGGGAATCTGTTGCTAGGTTGAGAGCAGCATGATATAGAAGCCCACAACACTGATTTTCAGCCTTTTGTGTACATTGTGCATAGGAAGAAAGCCTCCAATCAGTGTTATGGGCGGCGTTATACAGTGCTCATGAATATAGAGGACTTTATTACAGCAGGTTTACCAGTTCTCTAGAGAAGATCTCCTACTGATAAAAATGTGATTTCATAAAAACTACAGCAAGCAATCTAGTAAGTGATATACCGCTATAATCATTTTCTTTGTCTCTACTTTAATCTGCTCTCGGATTGGAAGACAAAAAATTGTGACCGATTCCTTTTAAAGGTGTTTTACTTGAATAACTTTCTTTACTTCAACCATCCCCCTGATACTATCTGCTTGTATCTAATATTATATCAGGGGGCAGCGTTGGACTGGAAGACCTTGGGCCCATCATGCAGTAATGTAAAAATATCACAAAGGACAGATCCTCTATATACTACACCACACAGGAGAGCTGAC
>VIAB01000049.1:34983-59365 GCA_009801035.1 Oophaga pumilio
TCCTCTATATACTACACCAAACAGGAGAGCTGACAGATCCTCTAAATACTACAGCACACAGGAGAGCTAACTGATCCTCTCTATACTACACCACACAGGAGAGCTGACTGATCCTCTATATATTACAGCATCCAGGAGAGCTGGCACATCCTCTATATACTACACCACACAGGAGAGCTGACAGATCCTCTATATACTACACACAGGAGAGCTGACAGATCCTCTATATACTACACCACACAGGAAAGCTGACAGATCCTCTATATACTACACCACACAGGAGAGCTGACAGATCCTCTATATACTACAGCACACAGGAGAGCTGACAGATCCTCTATATACTACAGCACACAGGAGAGCTGACTGATCCTCTATATATTACATCATCCAGGAGAGCTGACACATCCTCTATATACTACACCACACGAGAGATCTGACAGATCCTCTATATACTACACCTAACAGGAGAGCTGACAGATCCTCTATATACTACACCACACAAGAGAGCTGACAGATCTTCTATATACTACACCACACGGGAGAGCTGACAGATCCTCTATATACTACACCACGTGGGAGATCTGACAGATCCTCTATATACCACACCACACAGGAGAGCTGACAGATCCTCTATATACTACACCACACGGGAGAGCTGACAGATCCTTTATATACTACACCACATGGGAGATCTGACAGATCCTCTATATTCTACACCACACGGGAGATCTGACAGATCCTCTATATACTACACCACACAGGAGAGCTGACAGATCCTCTATATACTACACCAAACAGGAGAGCTGACAGCTGGCTGATGCTACAAACAGGAAGCAGGTCACGATTATGCCACGCCCCATTTAGGACTGCATTCAAGCAGCTAGTTTCAGGGGGCTGTCTGATGTTACTATCAGAAAGAGCAGGCCAAGCCCACTGATGTGTGACATAACGTTCTGTAATGGTAGCGGAGCAGTGAGAAGCAGCTGCAGCATCACACAGAATTACAGGTAGTGTGATAGTGGAAAACGGCACTAATCATGTTATCCTAATAGTTTATGAAGGTATAGCTAATACAATAATTTTTTGTCTCCCCGGAATACCCTTTTAAAATAAAGCAAAGGACTGTAACTCCCCTTCTCCGGTCCAGCTTTGCCACTGCTTCAGTCTTTATATGTTTGCTGCAGTGCTGATTTCATAAATACAGCACACATCACCACTGCAGCTAATGTCTGTAGTCAGCGGTTCTGCCTCAAAATGCGAAGCCTTTATTTCCAGGACTTCCCTCCTGACAGCTCCATGAAGGACATCCTCCTTACAGGGACGGAAAGCACACAAGAGGTTAAAAGGGCCCTCCCCACCCCAATTCAATTCCCTCTGTGTTTTTCCTGTCCCTGCATGGAGGGACGCACAAGAGGAAGCTCTGCATACCGGATAGAGCTCAGGTGGGATTGTGCGGCTGGTCTGATCCTTCACCCTGTCAAGTGGCCTGGGGCTGACACTCTCCTGGGCGGGAGTCCCTCAGCCGCAAAGACCAGTGAGCGGACGAGGCTCCTGAGTAGAGCCGCTTCCTCTTGCAGTGGAGGCTGTTGGCTCCGACACCGGCCTGCATCCCATCGCCAATACCGGAAGTCACATGGGGAAGAGGCCGACGCACTTCTGGTGACGTCAGACCGGGCGACGGAGGTAAGAGGCCGGCGTGCATTCCAAGGAGGAATGCAGAAACCAGCGAAACAGGTGGCGGCTTCCCTGAATCTCATGGGACACAGGGCAGCAGCTGTTCATGGAGAATCCGGCCAGGACTGAGCAGGAGGGGGTAAGTGCGCTGTTCACAATTCACTGCTCCTGATCATGGGCCCTGACTGTTTGTTTCTTTTCTTGCACTGTGCAGGAAAAAGGATCCCCAGCAACACCCCTGCCCGTACCCAAACGACCTGGAAAGGCCTTGACAAAATCCAAGAGATGTCCTGTATGCCACATAAAGCTTCCTGACTCATATAATAGAATATTCTGTGAAACACATGTACGACCAAGATTGTGAGGGAGGAGCAGCCATCCCTCCTATCTGAGATGAGGTCCCTGATAAGGGAAGAGGTTCAAGCTTCTATGTCCACTCTTTCTCGGCCACAGCCCCCCCATGTCTGGTCCAAGTGCTAAGAGAACGAGATGGGAGATGGAGCTAAGCTGGGATGATGACTCCTATTACCTGAAGTCAGACCAGGAGGAGGAGGGCAAAGTATTATCAGAGGGTCAGGAACAAGGCAGAAGATATCTGTTTTCGTCCGATGACATGGATGAACTAATTCGGGCATTTAGGAACACAATGCAGGTGGAGGAGGTCCCAAAACCACTATCCATGCAGGACTTAATGTTTGGGGGCTTAGAGCGCAGAAACAGCTCGTGTTTTTAGTAAATGAACACATCCAGGCTATGGTCCTGGAAGAATGGGAAGATACTGAAAAACACCTACTGATATCCCATGACTTTAGAAGACCTCTTCCATTTGATCCGGAGGACACTAAGATTTGGGAAGAAATTCCCAAGATTCATGATCCTGTGGCCAAGGTCGCCAAAAAGACATCCATTTCTTTTGAAGTATCGTCAGCCTTAAGGACCCTATGGACAGAAAGGCTGATAATCTACTCACCGAGCTTGGGAATCATCATCAGCTCTAATTAAAACAAATATACCTCAGTTGGCAGATCTATGTTTATGTGGATGGGGCAACTGGAGGAGCATCTGACTAAAAAACTCCAATGGAGGATATTTTAGCTTCCCCTCTCCTGATGAAGTCTGCTATGGCCTTTTTAGCAGACACATCGGCTAAATCTGTTAGATACTCGGCCAGAAACTGCTCATTAATAATGAGTCATTATCTAACGCAGCTCACAGAGCTATCTGGTTAAAAACCTGGTCAGGCGACGGTGCTTCAAAAAATAAGCTCTGTTCCATTCCCTTTTCTGGGCTGAGAGTGTTTGGCCCTGCACTAGATGACATTCTAGAGAATGCCGCTGATAAAACGAAGGGGTTCCCGGAAGAGAGAGTTAGAAGGGACCAGCCCTTTCGCAGGCCGTACACATCTCTGAGACAGACAGATTACAGGAATGATTTTGTTCCGCCATAATACAAATGACGTTTCGACCTCCAGTAGGTGTTTATCAAGTACTTGATAAAGACCTATTGGAGGTCAAAACGTCGTTTGTATTATGGTGGAATAAAATCCTTCTTTTATTACTACACCTGGATGGAGCACTGTTCTTCTATTTTCTGATTGTTTGGATTATCCAAGAGGGTTCCTTGGATCTGGAATGGGCGCCCCAATTCAGTGAGTACTGTCTGCCTTCTTTACAGATTACAGGAGTCCTCTAAGTCCTCTAAGGGTCCTTACAGCAGTACCCACAATAGAGGAGGGAAAAGGGGAAGCTCCCTGTTTGGTTCAGTTGCAAAATCTATAAGACAATGACGCCGTCTTGATCTGGGGGCGTCTCCGGTACTTTTCGGCTGCTTGGTCTCAGATCACCCAGAATCAGTGGGTCATAAGGACCATATCAGAGGGATACATGATAGAATTTGTTTCCCCTCCACCAGAGAGAGTCATTGCTCCCCTTACGGTGGAGACAGGTTCCCCGATAGACTTAAAGGATCTGATAGACTCGGCCGTTATAGTCCCAGTTCTCCAGGCAGAAGCAGGTGAGGGTCACTACTCCTCTCTGTTCTCCATCATAAAGCCATCAGGAGAATCTCGCACGATAATAAATTTAAAACCCTTAAACACCTGGGTTACAAGAAATTCAGGATGGAGTCTGTAAAATTCACGGTTCACCTAATAAACAGAAATGCCCTAATGTGCACCCTCAACCTGAAAAGTGCCTACTATTAGGTTCCTGTCCACCCGGCGTCCCAGACATACCTGAAATTCACGGTAAGGCTGCTGAATCGGACCTACCTCTTTCAGTTTCAATGCCTTCCTTTTGGCCTAGCTTCAGCCCCCCGAGTGTTGACCAAGCTGGTTGCAGAAGTGGTGGACTTTCTAAGAAGCCAGGAGATCATTATACCTTTTCTGGACGATTTCCTTCTAGTGGAAAGTTCGGTAGAGGAACTCTGACGGCACAGAGAAAGGACCATAACTACTATGGAAGCCGTTAGCTGGATCATAAACAGGCAAAAATCAGACTTCGCCCCAGAGAGAAGGAGGTTTTCTTAGGAGTGCTGCTGGATTCCAGTCGCAGAACATCTTTCCTACCTCTAAAGAAACAGATCAGTGCGGAGCAGAGTGAGAGAGCTCATGAAAGGTCGTGTTTCCATCAGGACTGCAATGTGAGTTTTAGGCCTCATGACATCCTGTATCCCTTGCGTACGCTGGGCACGGTTTCACTCAAGAGCCTTGCAGAAGGGAGATCCTGGCAACCTGGGATCGACGTCAGTACTCCCTCGACAAGAAATTATATCCCCAGCAGGGAAGATGTCTCTACTGTGGTGGTTTTAGCCTGGAAACCTAAATGTGGGCATTCCTTGAATCACCTCTCCATGTGTGGTAATTAATACACAGCAAGTGGAGATGGGGAGCGCACCTGGATGGAAGAATTCTCCAGGGGACGTGGCCGGCGGACATACAGTCCAGGTCCTCAAATTACAGAGAACTCTACGCTGTATGGGAAGCCCTAAGAAGAAACCAGGCTCGACTAGGAGGCTGTTATGATTTAGTAGCTGAGGAGGACAGGAGCAAAATACTGCCAAAGCAGCAAGACACCAGAGAGGCTGGAACCTAATAGATTGCAGATCCCTAAACTAACCTCACAACTAGAAGTAGCCGTGGAGCGTACCTACGTTGATCCTAGATGCCTCGGCACAGCCGGAGAGTTAGCTACTCCTGAAGATAGAAAAAGGAAAGCTAACTGCCCCGGAGTAAAGCCCCCAAAGAAATAGGAAGCCCCCAAACATGTAATGGCGGTTAGACAAGAGGAAAACACGAACACAGACAGAAAATAGAATGAGCAAATGCTGGGGCCCAAATCTGTCTAGAAAGTAAAGTACTGGAGAGAAATTCTGTCTGCAACCCAGAAAAACCCTAATAAAAATACCAGCACTTCTGATTGCAAAAAACCAGAGACCACACGATCTCGACCACCTATATTAGATCTCTGGTGTGACACACAGCTACCCAGTAAATAAAAATATCAATGGAACAGAGAACAAGTGCAAATACAAAATGAGAACAGAGGGCAGCACAAGCCCCCAAAGGGGACTCGGCTGAAGTCCAAGGCAAGACTGCAAGAAGCAAGGGAAATCCAACCACAGAAAAAAAAAATGGAAAGTCATTTATCTGAATGATAGCAGGAAAGCAAGCAGAAATTCCAACAAAGACCTGGAAGCAACAATTGATTAACGGCGAAGATCATGGGAGTTCAGCTCACTTATATCAAGCTAGTCATCTCCACCTGACACCCATTCCTTAATTGGTTCAAAACCTCAGCAACCACGAAAGGGAGCCTAAGCTCCGAAGTCGTCTCCAAGACATTCACAACAGGAGGCCAGCACGTCAAAATCCTATCAGACAATGTGACAACGGTATCCTTCCTGCGCCATCAGGGAGGACCCAGACATCCAATGCTGCAGGATCTGGCAAAGATGATTTTTTTTTTCCTGGGCAGAGAGAACAGTCCTGTCGGTAACAGCAGTCCATCTCGAGGGATCTCAGAATGTCGTGGCAGACTATCTAAGCAGATGGAAGATCTGGGCAACGGAATGGGAGCTAAACAGCGAGGTGTTCCAGTATTTGTGTCATCTCTGGGGAAGGCCTCCGATAGATCTGTTCGCAACCAGGAAGAACGCAAAGACGAACAAGTTTTACTCGTTGAACCCTTCGGACAACACAGAGGGTATCAATGCGCTAATTCAGAGATGGGGACGGTCCCTCGTCTACGCTTTTCCCACGATAGCACTCATTTCAGCCATCCTCAGGAAGATCAGGCGAGAGTACTGCTGATCGCCCCATATTGGCCAAAAAGGAGTTGGCTTCTTCTTCTGGGGATTATGGCAGTAGAAGGCCCGGTGCTGCTTCCACAGAGCAAAGATCTCATCCACCAGGGTCCAGTCTTTAATCAAGATCTGGGAAGACTCCATCTTTCAACTTAGATCCTGAGCGGGACATCCTGAAAGCTTGGGGACTGTCAGACCAGGTCATAACCACAATCCAGGCCAGAAGAAAGCCAGTTACTTCTGCAATATACCATAAGATCTGGAAGAAATTCTGTCTAGAGGACGGCAGGTCCGACTTAATTGTGGTAAAACCAGATATCCCAAGCATCCTAAATTTTCTTCAGGCGGGCTTTAATAAGGGCCTTAGACCCAGTACCCTTAAGGTCCAGATATTGGCCTTAAGCACCTTCTTTGACTACTCCCTGGCCTCTCACCCATGGGTAATAAGGTTCGTCAGGGCAATTCAGCGTCTGCGCCCCACAGTCAGGCATTCAGTTCCCCCTTGGGATCTTAATTTGGTCCTTAGATCACTATTTTCTAAACCCTTTGTCCTGGGGAAGAGATGTCCATTTCTGATTGAACCATGAAAACAGCATTTTTAGTAGCTATTACTACAGCAAAACGTACATGTGAGATTCAGGCCCTGTTCATACGGGATCCATATTTGCGGGTTTGGGATGACCGTATAATCCTGAGATTTGATCCTGCTTTCGTACCAAAAGTAGATTCCTGCCAAAATCTAAACCATGAGCTTGTTCTACCTTCGTTCTGCGAAAATCCCTCAAATGAGAAAGAACGTTCTCTACAGGCGTTAGACGTCAAACAGGCTGTCATTGACTACATTGAAGCCACTCGTAGCTGGAGGCAGGACCATAACTTATATATCTTGTTTGGGGGGAAAAATAGAGGGAAGAAAGCCTCTAAGACCTCTATAGCAAGGTGGATTACTTATGTAATTTCCCTAGCTTATCACTCACATGTTATTAGCCCGCACGAGGGCTTAAAAGCCCACTCGACTAGAGCGGTATCAACCTCCTGGGCCGAGAGGGTGGGGGCATCAGTAAACCAGATTTGTAAGGCCGCAACCTGGTCCAGGCTGGATACATTTTATAGACACTTTAAATTAGATTTTTTTTCTAGCCAACAAACTGCCTTCGGGAGAAAGGTTCTCCAGGCAGTGGTCCCACACTGAGGAGGTACTTTGGTATTCTCCATGGTACTGTCAGGAGGGGCATCCTGGAAAATAGGTATTAGACCTACCGCTAATTGTTTCCAGGAGTCCTTCCTGACAGCATGGTTAATTTCCTCCCTGATTATGTGATGTCATATGTCGTAATATGTTACTGTTAATAAATGTGTTAAGTTGCATCATCAATGGTGTGATACTTGTTAAAACACTGAGGGAATTGGGGAGGGGAGAGGGGCATTTTAACCACTTGTTTGCTTTCCTGTCCCTGTAAGGAGGAGGACGACGTCCTCCATGGTGCTGTCAGGATGGACTTCTGGAAACATAATTACTGGTAGGTCTAATACCTATTTTTGAAGGGGTTAGTAATTCTAGGGTGGCTTTGCAAAGTAAGTACAACATTCTCTTAAAGACCAAGTGATCTGTTTCATGATTTATGCAGATTATATTTTTTAAATCTGCTGTCCTCTATAAAAGTATTCCATATGGAAAGAAAACACATTTAAAAAAATATGTGGCAATAAGTGCAGTAGCTGTCAATAATTGGATTTGAATGTATTTTAAGCGATTGTAAACATTTTGGACTAGTTTGTATAGATGATGATGTCTGTAAAGCCCTAAATAAGTAAAATAAACTTGTATGTAGCTTCGCTAAAGGTGATTCTACAATTTAGAATGTTCTTTCACAATTCACCATATCGGAATTGCCAGCTAAAAAAACACACAACCTCATAGAATTGCAATCATGTCGCACAAAAATGAACTTAACAATTTTTTATTTCTTTACTGCCATACATAATTGCTAAGAATCAAATTGCACAGAGATCTCTCACATCTGAGCAGTATACAAGGAAAGATGAAATGGTGTTCTAATGTCGGGTTGGACAGCACAAAACAAGTTCTGCAAGTTATTAAAGCCTTGTTTATCTGAGCACAGAAAAAGGACCATATTTAAGAAGAATTTTATAAACATTGTCACTCTTCACATTGCATGGAGTAGTTTATTGAATGTGCCCAGATCATAGTGATTTTCTTTGATGCATTGATTTGCTGCTTAACAAAGGTTGACTTTCTCCAGAATTTCTCTGCTTGACTTGTCAGAGAATTTTCTGGAGTACAAAGAGTTATTGAACAACACTTATTCATAAGCTATTGGTTAAAACAACATCATTTGCCATATGAACCGTAAGTAAAGTTAGACTCTGTTCAGGAACTACACAGTTTATGCAAAAGCCAGAAACGTGTGTAGTTTTTAATAATCATATCATTCCTTTTGCTACCTTAAAGCCTAGCCTGATTATATAATTTATTCTTGTTTTAATAAAACTGTCCTCTTGATTTGTTTCTGAAATGCTCACTTTACTATGTCAAGTATAAAAGGTTATCTGTAGGAATTCATGGGAATAAAACTTCAGGCTCTGTTTAGATATCCATTATGATCCTTTATAAAGACAGGGTATTTATCAGGGTCTTAATCTGAATGTTTTCCCCCATGAAGATAAAAACACTTATACTATTCTCCCATATGGATGCCATCCCAGTGGTTTTGGCACTCGTGTTCCTGAGGCTCACTTGAGGTTGTTATGTCATGTGAGCCCTACGCCCAGTCAGCGCTGTCAGTGTCAGTATCCCCTCCTTCGGACAAATAAGTAATCAGGAGGAAGTGAGAGCTGTGGATGACTTCCTCTTGATTACTTATACGTCCAAAGGTGGGGACACTGACACCAGCGCTGATTGGGCGCAGGCCGCAGGTGAATTAACAACCTCTTAAGCCTGGAGTATGTGAGTGCAGACACTGCTGGAATGGCACTGCCACGGCAGGTGAGTATAGGTGTTTTTATTTTAACGGAGGCAGGTATGGAGAATGATAAGGGGTTGTCCTAGTAGTTGACAATCCTTTTAATCATCTTTAAGGGTTTCCAGGTTTGGCGCACAAGTTTGCCGGCACTCAAACAGAACTTTTTGACTACATGTTGGGTATCACCATGCTCGATAGAAAGTGGGTAACAAACTGTTCGGTCCACTTTTTGGCGTTACCACTTGCAAAAGTGAAAAAATTGGGGCTAAAGCAACATTTTAGAGGTAAAATTTAATTATTTTTTCATTTCACTTTGCATTAATTCCCTCAGTTTTGAAGTACAGTATTTGAGGGGTTTGGTTTTTAAAATTGTATCACTTTTGAGGAGTTTCCAATACGTAGGCCCCTCTAAGTACATTTAAATCGGAATTGGTCCCTTAAGAAACAGGGTTTGTAAATTTGTTGAAAAAATTAGAAATTACTGCTAAACTTTTAACTCCTCTAACATCCTAACTAAATAAAATTATGTTTGAAAAATGATGCAGAATTAAAGTAGACATATGTAAAATGTTATTTATCATTTTGTACTCCAAGTCGAACTGGTTTAAGGTTATTTTTTACTTTTTTTTGTTCAAACTTTACACCAAAATTGCAAGATTTTTACAAATAAATGCCATAAAATATTGGTCTAAATTTACCACTTCATAGAAGGAATTGAATCCAGCTCGCTGTAAATGGCATCCTGAAGATGTTCGCAGCTCGGAGACGCTGCATCAAGTCTTAGGAAATAAAAAAAAAAGTAGAAAAGTCCAGCTCAATGAACCGTGAATACTTTATTCATATAAAGTGCTTAAAGTGAACATGTTTTCATTTGAAAACCTGCTTGAAGCACCACTCCTGCGGGTTTTTTTTATTTTAGTCCTGGAGATGTGCCACTATCATAAGGTCCCTGAGCCTATTATTATGCTTGCCAACCGCACCTTATGCTTTTCCCAGAGCCACTTTAGTCCTGTGCCCCATGTTCTGACCGCAACTTCTGATTGATTGGAAGTCAGAGGTAATTGTCACCAGCTCTCAATGTAAGTCTAAGAGCCTCGTTCTGACTCTCATAGGCTTACACTGAGTAGTCAAGCAAATTGGAGCGATCGGGCAAATCCCAAACTGCTGAAGACCAATCGGAGTGGCGTTGATAACAGATGAAGATAGTGGCTGGTAACTGAGTTTAAGTTCATGGAACTTAGATTAGTGGCACCACTCAAGTGGTAAAATAAAATAAAAAGTCATGGAGAGGTGCTTTATTTAGTTGTGTTGTGTGCCTGCAATGGCACAAGCTTGGTACAGCATATTAGGCAGTGAAATGGCATATCTGTATATATGGCAGTATTGTAAATAGCAGTTTTCATTTTGTACAATCCACTATCCATTACTTTTTGCAAAACACATACAGAGGTCACAATATCCACCACACTTTTGGATAAACTTCTTTAGGGCTGTGGGTTCCAGAATGTTGTCAATTCTCAGGGCATTCATTTCTTGCTCCATCTCAAAGCCTCTGCTTTAGTCACCATCACTAAATTTGATGCAGAATGCACATGGTGCTCTTTCATTCCCAAGTCATTCTCACTGAAAATATGGTAACAAATTGCAAGCTTTCGAGACTAGTCTGGTCTCTTCATCAGTCATAGACTAGTGCAAATTCTGAAAAGTTACATATTTATACACAACACAGCAGAGAAATAATGCAATAGATTATAATATAATTATCTATTACATTATTTCTCTGCTGTGTTGTGTATAAATATGTGATTCTTCATCTTTTCAATTAGACATTAAAAGGTATCAACCACTGAGGACTCTCAATTCTTAATATTTCTCTATCTACTGGCTAACACGGTACAAAGATATACGTCTTTCTTGTACAAGTCATTCTGTACACATAGGCAAAACATTAGGGTCATTGAGTATTTTTAAAACTAGGAAACACAGCACACATTTGAGAGCTTTTTTCCAAGTGACACAAGTTGGACACAACATATTAAGCACTGAAATGGCATATCCATTGAAAAATGTATCATTTTTGTTTTGAATTGGGTCTTGGCCATTGATTTCTGGAAAACATGTGCGGGGGGTCTGAATAATTGCTACACGTTTAAATAAATGTATCAAATGGTATAGTTTCCATAATGAGGTAATTTCTTGAGGATTTCTATTATTTCATTTAATCTCAAAGCCTCTGTTGCTTCCTATAACTATGTTCCTTATTTTTCGAACTATAAGATGCACCGGACCATAAGACGCACCTAGGTTTTAAAGGAGGAAATTAGGAAAAAAAAATTGAAGCAAAAAATGTGGTCAATTTTGTGCTTAATATCCCCTATACTGGTATATATGGTCCCCTCCTCCCCCATCCTGATACACATGGCTCCTCATCATTATCCTGGTATGCATAGAACCCTTATCCCTATCCTGGCATGCATGGAGCCCTCATCCATATCCTGGTTTGCATGCCCCCTCATCACTATCCTGGCAGGAATGATCGCCCTCATCACTATTCTAGTTTGCATCTCCCCATCCCTATCCTGGTATGCAGGGCCCCCCATTTCATCCTAGTATGCATAGCCCTATCCTCGTATGCAGGACCCCCCATCACGTACTAGTATGCATGGCCCAATCCCTATCCTGGTATGCAGGGCCCCATCCCTATCCTGGTATGCAGGGCCCCCATCTCGTCCTAGTATGCATGGCTTCCATCCTTATCCTGGTGTGTGCAGTGCCCCTTCTCGTCCTAGTATGAATGGCCCCCATCCCTATCCTGGTATGCATGGCCCAATCCTTATCCTGGTATGCATGGTCCAATCCTTATCCTAGTATGCAAGGCCTCCATCTCATTCTAGTATGCAAGGCCCCCCTCCTTATCCTGGTATGCAGTGTCCCCATCTCGACCTAGTATGCATGGCCCCCATCCTTATCCTGGTATGCAGGGCCCCATCTCGTCCTAGTATGCAGGGCCCCATCCCTATTCTAGTATGCATGGCCCCCACCCCCATCCTGGTATGCATGGCCCCATCAGAAAACATTAGAAAAAAAAAACATTACACTTACCCAGCGCTCCCTCGCAGCGTCCTGCTCTGGTGCCAGCAGCTTCTTTATGCTTGTAAGTAGCGCATGGCAGGGACGTCATGTGCTGCTCACAAGCAGAGCACTGCAGCCGGAAGACTCGCCGGGACTGTGTGCGCAGAGACAAGTGAGTATTCATTGCTCTTCAGTAGTGCACCGTGTCAGCCACCGGCGCTCACTGTTGACGGCAATCACATGTGCTGCTACTTAAGAGACGCTGCGAGGGTGCGCCTGGTAGGTAAGTGTAATGGTTTGGGTTTTTTAATGTTTTTCGAGACCATGCATCCCAGGACCGGGGTTGGGGTCCAATCATACCAAGATACTATTATTAAAGAGAAATGACTATTCATTGCCCTCCACACCCATGGACATGGAATGCAGTGAATATTCATTTCTCTTTAGCAGCGGGAACAGGAGTTAGCCACAGCCGCCGGCTCCATCCTCCTGTGACCCACTGCTCCGCCGATGTCGCTCCTCCACCTCCCCACCACACCCAGTGCCGGTACATCCGGACTATAAGATGCACACCCCATTTTCCTCCACATTTTTGGATAAAAAAGTGCTTCATATAATCCGAAATATACGGTAATTCACTGAATTAGGACTTAAAGTCTAATTGTGCTGTTTCACTTGCTATATGGTATGTTCAGGCATAAAGATTAGGGCAACATGCAGGAAGTTTCTACAGTTCAGAAACCCACCATGAGGGTATGTGCACATTTGAGTCTTTTTGCTGAGTTTTTGGAGCAAAAATAGCACTTTGGGTTTTGAAAAATGCCAGTTAGAAAAAAAGAAAGTGCATGTCTCTAATTTGAAGCAGCTGATGAGTAGAGATGAGCAAATTTGATCGGGTCAGGGCTTATTCGGCAAGCTATAGCGCCGGCTGTGTGACAGGCACAACACATGCATGGAGAGCCCAACAAACAGGCCCTCCATGCATGTGCTGGGAGTGTCACATAACCGCGACACTTGCAGCTGCGGCACCGAACAGCTGATCAGCCGGAGCGATCCAGGAAGCCAGTTTCCCTCTGCAGCTTATGTAAGGAGGGTTAAGGTTTTAACCCTATAAATGTTGAATGCTGCTATGTATATAATTATATATCTATATGTGTATACTTTATGTGAAATACGTCACTATCAAATGCATATAGAGTTAGGTAAGGTAATTCATCCTTTGGGGACAATAGAGGAGGGCACTTGTAGTATAGTAGTTACAGTTGGGTAAATATAGCTATGCAAGGGATCACTAGATGAGAGCATATTAGTGGATCCAGTTAGAGAGTTATTAGATAGTTAGTATAGTACAGTGGTTGGACACAAGGTGGGGGCACTGAGCACATCTAGCTTAGTAAAGACTTTCAGCACACCAAAGGGTTAAGTGGGTGAAGTATCGGTCGGAAACTAGAGTAAGTGACTTCCTAGATAATTAGTCGGGGGTGGACCCTGCTACTGCGTGGACGTCCATGATCCCGGGCTGTGCAACCGACACACAAGAAGTGAGGTGCGTGAATGGCACTAGCAGCCATAGTGAAGCCGGTGAAGGAATCACTGTGGGACCGTTAGCCAGAGTCTGTGGGCTGATGAATCAGTAGTGCCAGTTGAACAACTACTGTGGGAACGCTCAGCAGAAGTGTGTGGGCAGGATAACCAGAAGGGGGTGGACGACCTACTAGATATGTATTTCTGTGACTGGATTGAAGTAACTCCAGGGAAAGAGATCGAAGTGCCATTTTCACTGGGCTCCTTGTCCCAATTTTACTTTGTGGTCCACTCTGGTGTAGTTTAAGAAGTAAAGCGGAGTAGTAGAAGATGTGTTGCTGGTATCATGTCAAACGTGCTAATGGTGTCTTGGATGTGCTGTGTCCGGAGGAAAATTAAGCTGACCTGTTTGAAGTTATTCTGGGCTCTGACTCAGATTCTTCGTGCTCCGAATCTGATGAGGAAGATTCCAGGGATGAAGCAGGTGTCAGCGCAGTAAGGGAAGGTAGTGCTGCTGCGTCCAACCCTCGGCCATGGTTTTACACTTATTCGGTAAGCCCTATAGCTTGCCGAATAAGCCCTGTCCTGATCAAATTCTCTCATCTCTGCTCATGATGAAATCTACATCAAAACAAACAATGTCTAATCAAAAGGCTGCAAAAAACACTGCAGTAAAAAAACTTCCAAAATGCTTCAGAAATTCCTCAAGAAACAAAACTCTCCTCAAAGAAGTCACATTTCTGGAAACTGTTTCCACTAGAACTGTATGTGCATGCACCATCTTTTGTCTGTCTGATCGACTGCCTGAAAAAGCGCTTAAAAGAATGTGCATATGAATTGCAATGTCTAACGATTTGCTGTGCATATGTTAAGCCTTTTTTAGCTCATTTTGACCATTTTGTGCTTTGAAAGCTATTTAGCAGCTAAAATTAGTGACCTGACCATTCTCCAGCCTGTTCCCACTTAGAAGCTGCACAGTAGTTTGTATCAAAATGTTCTTACTAAAACTTGATGGCAAAAACAATAAAAAAAAAAAACTACTAAAGTGGTTGGCATGTTCTGAAACGACTTTTACTATCAAAACTCAAATGGCACACTGGAGTCTGAGATGCATGTGCACATACCCAAAATCTTTTTGACTGCTTAAAAAAATGCATCTGAGCTTTCTTTTCATGGTAGCATAAACTGGAACCCACAGGGCATATTTGTGAAAAAAATAAAATTTTCAGTTTGGAATAACCAATATGCATTTAACTTCTGGAAAACACCTGTACGAACAAAATGCACACAACACGCGTAGAAGAATTTAAGTTGTGTAGTTTTCTAAATGAAAGTCCCTTTTGGGCGGGTGTCTGCTGTTCACGCACTCCAGGAGCTTTGATAATGCAATACGACATTCATAAACCATTGCCACAGCATCTGTGCTGCAAAAGTTAAATAGCACTCAATCTGTAGTGGCAATTCAGGGTCTTTGCAAAGTTTACAATGTGTCAATAATCTATCAAAGTCAAATTATCAGTACAAACGTCAAATAACGCTCCTTCCCTTCAGAGCCTTGTTATGTGCCCAAACAGTTTCTGGATACATATGGGGTATTGCCTCCTTGAATTAAGATTTGTAAAAAAATAATGTGGTTCATTTTCTTTTATTACCCTTTCTGAAAATGAAAAATGTAAGGATAAAACATTTTTTAGATATAAATATAATTTTTACGTACAATGTTATAAAATTGTGAAACACCTGTAAGTTCAAAGTGCTCACTACACCCCTAAATTAATTCCTTGAGTGCTGAAGTTTGCAAAATAGTCACTTTCAGGGGGTTTCTGTCTTTTTGGCACCTCAGGGACTCTACAAATAGGAAATTGCATTCAAAATGTATGTAATTCGAATTTGTCAAATAGTGTTTTTACCTTTCGGAGCCCTACCATGTGCTCAATTGGCCACAAGAGCAGGAAGCTGTGGGATTGCCATGAGAGCTTTCTTACGAAAATGAAAAATTTGGAGCTACATCAGCAGTTTGATGGAAATAAATATAATTTTTCATTTTTTTTGTTCCATGGTTAAGTTTGAGGGGTGCAGTTATTAAAATTGGGTTTCTTTTGGGCTATGGTTTATTATAGATCCCTCCAAAGTGGCTTCAAAGGTGAATTGGTCCTTACAAGATCCGCTTTTATTTTTTAGGCAGACCAAAAAACTGTCTGTACAACTTTTTTAAGTAAAAAAAAAAAGATAGCAAACGAAAGCCTTTTTTTTCTTTGCATGGTAAAGGAAAATAATCCTAATGTATAATCAACCAATATGTTATTTGTTAACGGATCCAGATCCATTTTTTAGCTTTGCACTGGTCAGAGATTCCCCTAGTAAAAGCAGTTGCAAAACAGAAACCAACATTTTTAAATGGATCTGTTTTGTTTAAGGGTGGATCCATTCAAAATGGCAACTTTGTTTTTTTTTTTTTAATTTTTTTAATATTCGATCTGATACAAATGGATAACAGCTGGACTATAACATATACACAGAGTGAGAGACTAATGTAAAAAAGCATAAACTATAATAATATAATATAATCGAATATAATATAATAATATAATCTATCTTCTAAAAGGGGAAGAATTTGGACCCAGGGAACTATAGGCCGGTGAGTCTGACTTCTATACCAGGAAAAATCTTTGAACAAATTATTAAACAACATGTATGTAAGTACCTGGATAAGAATCAAGTGATTAACCAGAGTCAGTGTAACGAATGGAAGCGGAGGCAGAGGTGGTGAAGTTCACATTCGTTTTTATTTTTTAATGTGGAACCTCGAGACCGCGGTCCGGGGGGCTCCGAAGGGGGCGTAACTAGTGAGCCCCGGGTACCCGTAGTAAGGCCCCTCGAACAGGACCAGAATGGAATACCCGGAGGACACAGGTGCTACCTCCAGTTAGACCCCGGACACGTGGCAGCTGTCCCAGAGGGACCAAAAGGGTAACAAGTATTTACAGAGTCCGTGGAAAGTTCTTGACGGAAAAGGGTAAGGTCCTGGTCCAGAACGGATGGTAGAAGGCTGGCTTCAGTGACCTTGTCACGGTCCACGGGTACGGATGGCTGATGGTGGAACGGGATGACACTTGCGCCAGTAATAGCCGAGATTGTCCAGATTAGCCAGATACGGGTTAGCAATGATCTGAGGAGACAAACAGTATCAGCGAAGCACAGAGACTGCAGACGCAGCGCAGACAGATCAGGAACAGAACCGGATGTAGCAATGATAGAACACGTTGCTCCGGCACTCCCCTAATGGTGGAGTGACCAGATATAGTACTGAGTGCGCAGCCATTGGATAATTAGCTATTTCAAAAGATGCACGCTGCCCCTTTAAGAGAGGGGCCTCGCGTCCTAAGCCGACTGTCTGGAGGCCTGCCAGCAGCGTGCCAGGAAGTGGAGAAGGACTCAGGACGCCGGAGAGCAGATGGGACAGGAGACCCCAGCCCACGCACAGACCGCCGCAGAGGGACAGCCCGAGGAACAGGTGAGTGAGCAGAACGGAGTGCAGAGGCATTTCTGGGACCGGGTGTAACAGTCAGCATGGGTTTGTAACTAATAAGTCACGTCAGACTAACTTAATTTCCTTCTATGAAAGAATCACTGACTGGGTGGATCAGGGAAATGCTGTAGATAAAGTATATCTTGACTTCAGTAAAGCATTTGACAAAGTATCTCACACAATCCTTATTGAAAAAATGACTAAGTATGGAATGGACAAGGCAACTGTTAGGTGCATTCAAAACTGGCTTAGTGATCGGACTCAAAGAGTGGTTGTAAACGGTTGCACATCCAGTTGGAAGAATGTCTCAAGTGGGGTACCACAACATCTTTATTAATGATTTAGATGATGGAATTGAGGGTAAACTGATTAAATTTGCTGATGACAAAGCTAGGAAGGATAGCTAATACTAGAGAATAGAGAGAGGATTCAAAAAGATATAAAGTGGAGCAGTGGGCAGCAACTAACAGAATGGTTTTTAACGAATGCAAAGTACTACATCTGGGCAATAAAAATGAAAAAAGCATATACAGAATGGGAGGAATAGGGCTAAGCAACAGCACATGTGAAAAAGACTTGGGTATATTAATAGATCACAGACTGAACATGAGTCAACAGTGTGATGCAGCAGCAAAAAAAGGCAAATACAATTCTGGGATGTAATGACAGAAGCATACAGTCTAGATGAATTCATTATTGCCCTCTACTCCTCTTTGGTCAGACCTCATCTGGAATACTGTGTCCATCAACAAACTGGAGCAAGTTCAGAGAAGAACGACCAGAATGGTGACCAGTCTGCAAACCATGTCCTATGAGGAACAGTTACAGGATTTGGGAATGTTTAGCTTGCGAAAAAAGAAGACTGAGAGGAGACTTAATAGCTGTCTACAAATATATCAAGGGCTATCACATTGTAGAAGGATCATCTTTATTCTCATTTGCACAAGGAAAGACTAGAAGCAATGGGATGAAACTGAATGGGAGGAAACAGATTAGATATTTAAAAAAAACTTTTTGACAGTTAGGGTGAACAATGAGTAGAACAGGCTGCCACGAAAGGTGGCGAGTTCTCCTTCAATGGAAGTCTTCAAACAGAGGCTGGACAGATAACTGTCTAGGATGATTTAGTGAATCCTGCTTTGAGCAGGGGGTTGGACCAGATGACCCAGGAGGTCCCTTCTAACTCTACCATTCTATAATTCTATGCTGGATTCAACTTTAAATGTCTGTATTAGGCCTTCTCCACACTACGTCTGGGCACACAGTCAGAAGCATTCGTGCAGAAGATATGCTCTTGATGTGCACATTTAGGAAGGATGCCAACGGCATCCATATGCCATAGGGGATTGACTGGAAAGAAACCTATGCAGCCTAGTATACATGTCTTTTTAGTGGCACTATGTATAGCAAAGCCCAGCGTATTGTGCTCTCCTGTACAGATAAATGATCTGCAGTCACATATCAGCCAGATGGAGGCAAACACTGCATACTTTCGATCTCCGTCAGATGAATGTTCGCCTATGTCAACATGACCACATATTTTGAGGAAAGCTCCCAATGTTTACTGAAAGCTAAGCGCATAGACTCCGTTTGCACCTAGCCTATCTCTACTGAACATACTAAAGGCAATGCACATCTCCTAAAATAGTGTGTGGATGCCTTTCTCACAATACATTGTATGACCACAGTAATGTAGAGTTACATAGTGGCAATCGATTGACAAAACCTACTAGAGCAGGGGACAATTTTGCTTCTTGCTTTTATACTATGGGAAACAAAGTAATTTTTGAGCAGAAGACAGGCCACTGTGATGTGTGTATGCCTAGTTAAGTCACCACGGAGTCATTGGGCATTATGCTTTGGTTCAATGACCCATATTATGTCCAAAAGTAATTTAAGAGAGTTTGTCAGCGTAATAGAATGACTGTTGAAAGCCAAGTACGGGGGCTCGGTGCACTTATCTACAACTTCCCACCTGCTTATTTTTCCTCAATCTCCTCCCCACTCCCCTTTCCTTTGGATGTCAGCTCTGGCTTTATAGAGCCAGACAAAGGGATGGTAAAGGATGGCAAACAAGTAGGTAGGAAGGTCCACTAAATTGGGTGTGTGATGTGTGCTGAGCGCCTGATCTTGGGTTAAATATAAATGTATACGTATTACAACTTCACTTGTTTAGTTCAGCCTGGTCAATTCTCCCATCCACAAATTGGCTGAAGATGGAGGAATATGTGACTAGATCTGCCAATTGCCTTCTACCATGGAAAAAACACATTTGAAGTGTTATATATTTGGAGGAGGGTGATGGACAGGTCTTGTAACATGCTCCTTCACCCACAGCCATTTTTGCCAAATTGCTGCATGAACAATTGCAGTAGTAGAACCTGTAATGCTTATATACTAATATGTCGCCAACACATCTGTTAAACTAAAGTAAGTGTCCGGGCCATTTAGTTGTTGCACAGGGTCTCGTGTGACATATATATATAGCCCAGAGTTAAAAAAAAAATCGGAGTCATTGTCAATTATCCAAACAGTGTCCTATGTCATCATTGTTAGGCCACTGGGGACTGCTCAGGTAGAAAGAGGACAAAGTGTCTTTGACAGGCTTATAACTATAAGTGAGTTTTGGATGACAATGGGAGGAAGAGATAATATGATACTCCAGGCACATACACAAATGTTTTATCTATCCAGGACATCGGAGTAATCTGACCAGTTTCATATCATGTTAGGCTTCTTTCCATTATGTGGAAAGCTGAGCATGTCAAGTTGCTAGAAATTACCATTACATATTTGCATCTTGAAACCTTAATCCTACCTGGTCTCCAAAATTTCCTACATCAATTTCTCAGTTTAAATCCTTGTTCCCTTCTGCCTTCTTATGATTCATCGGGACGTTCTATCGTAGCAGTCAAATTAATTTACTCTATGTAATGCTGTAATTGCCTTCTTATAAAAAAAGACTGACATTTAGATTGAAACAAACCTTTGCTTGTCTGTGTGACATCTCCTTGGTGAACAATTAGTTTGGCATTTGTGTTTTTAACGTGGCCAGACATATTAAACGTTAATGTGACTCCTAGTACATAATTGTATCAAAAATGTCAAATACGCACCTTCATTTTAGTGGCTATATGGAAACCGCCCTTGAAGGACATTTAGGTCAGAAAGGGATTTTATTAAAAGCACTCTACTCTAGTTGTTACACGTTTTCATGTGGCAGTGTCTCTTTTATATTGCTAAGGCCGGGCCTACTCGTTATAGATTTACATTATTGAATAAATACATTGATTTGTTGCTCTCGTGCCTGGAAAAGTTGGGTGACTGGTAGGCATATTGCTTGTTTAACCAAGAACAAATATATTGTACTCCTAACTTTTTTCACAAATGAAAAGGACTCAAGTAACCTCCATTTCAAACAGTTCACTGTTGGAGAACTGTTCTACCACAGATTCTATAAAAGTGGATGAAACAAGTGTGTGTAGACATGCTGCAGATGAGCTGCTGTAGGCACCTACAGGCACCTAGCAGTTCACATTCACGCCCAGCAGACAGAGCTCCTCATTTAGTGATCTCCCTATCAGCACAGTGGTAGCTGTAGTCCTGGATACAAACCTTACAGTTATGTGGCTCCCATATATAGTGTGGGGGCAACATAGGGGGACACATACAGTTAGGTCCAGAAATGTTTGGGCTCTGCATGCCACTAATTTTTATTTAAAATAAAATAACTCGGATGCGATTGTAGTGTACACTTTTGGGTTTCATTAAAGGGATTGAGAAAAATTATCCTGTGAAACGTTTAGGAATTGCAACCATTTTTCTACAAACTCTCCACATTTCTGGAGCTCAAAAGTAAAGTGACAAATTACTTACCATAAATAAAATGATCATTTTTAATCCTTTGCAGGCAATAACTGTCTGAAATCTGTAAGCCATGGACATCACCAAACGTTGGGTTTCCGCCTTTGTGACGCATTGCAGCTGATTTCAGTTGTTCCTTGTTTGTGGATTTTGGTTTGTGTTAAAGACAGAAAGCCTTATGTTTTGTCTTAAGCATGTGAAATGCTGCTCGTTGGGGTTGAGATCTGGTGATTGACTCTATTGCAGAATATTCCACTTGTTTGCCTTGAACTCCTGGGTTGTTTTTGCAGTGTGTTTTGGGTCATTGTCCATCTGTACTGATAACCTGCATTTGACTGAATCTGTGCAGAAAGTATCGCCCTGTACACTTGGGAACCCATCCATGCTCTGCCATCAGACTGCCTCCACCATATTTTACAGAAGATGTGTGGTTCTGACCATGAGCTGTTCCAAGCCTTCTCCATAATTTCTTCCTCCAATCATTCTGGTACAGGTTGATCTTGGTTTCCAGAACTGGGCTGGCTTCTTTAGATGCTTTTTTGGCCAAGTCTATTACTTTCTGTTTTTAAGCCTGCTTAATGGCTCTCACCTTGTGATGAACACTTTGCATTTGCTCTAATGAAATATTGTCTTTGTGATAGACTTGGATACTGAGACACCTACTTACTGGAGAATGTTCTTCACTTGGGTGGATGTTGTAAACGGGTTTTCTTTGCCATGGGAAGGATTCTGTGATCGTCTACCACAGCTGTCTTCCGTGGATGTCCAGACCTTTTTATTTTTACAAAATCTCCAGTGTGTTACTTTTATTTATTTATTTTTTTTCAGAATGTACCAAACTTGTTTTGGAGTTTCCTAACATTTCTGAAATTTCTCTGATGGATTTCTATTTTTGCAGCCTAATGTTGGTCTGTTTCTTTTACATTGAGAGCGCCTTTAGCCACAAGTTGGCTGCTCACTGCAACAGTTTCCAAATGCATTTGTCACATCTGGAATCTTCACGTGCTTAACCCCTTAAACCCCAAGGGTGGTTAGCACATTAATGACCGGGCCAATTTTTACAATTCTGACAACTGTCCCTTTATGAGGTAATAACTCTGAAACATTTGCATGGATCCCGGTGATTCTGACATTGTTTTCTCATGACATATTGTACTTCATGATAGTGGTAAAACTTCTTTGATATGCCTTGTGTTTATTTGTGAAAAAAATGGAAATTTGACGAAAATTTTGAAAATTTCGCATTTTTCCAACTTTGAATTTTCATGCCCTTAAATCACAGAGATATGTCACACAAAATACTTCAGAACTAACATTTCCCACATGTCTACTTTACATCAGCACAATTTTGGAACCAAGTCAGAAATTATTTTTTGTTAGGGAGTTATAAGGGTTAAAAGTTGACCAGCGATATCTCATTTTTACACCTTTTTTTTAGGGACCACATCACATTTGAAGTCACTTTGAGGGGTCTATATGATAAAAAATACCCAAAAGTGACACAATTCTAAAAACTGCACCCCTCAAGGTCCTGAAAACCACATTCAAGAAGTTTATTAACCCTTCAGGTGCTTCACAGGAATTTTTGTAATATTTAAAAAAAAATGAACATTTAACTTTTTTTCACAAAAAATGTACTTCAGATCCAATTTTTTTATTTTACCAAGGGTAACAGGAGAAATTGGACCCCAGAAGTTGTTGTAGAATTTATCCTGAGTATGCTGATACCCCATATATGAAGGTAAACCACTGTTTGGCGCATGGCAGAGATCGGAAGGAAAGGAGCGCCATTTGACTTTTCAATGCAAAATTGGCTGGAATTGAGATTGGATGCCATGTTGAATTCGGAGAGCCCCTAAACAGTGTGCCTAAACAGTGGAAACCCCCCACAAGTGACCCCATTTTGGAAACTAGACCCCCTAAGGAACTTATCTAGATGTGTGGTGAGCACTTTGAACCCCCAAGTGCTTCACAGAAGTTTATATCATAGAGCCGTAAAAATAAAAATCATATTTCACAAAAATGATCTTTTTGCCCTCAATTTTTGATTTTCACAAGGGTAACAGGAGAAATTGGACCTCAAAAGTTGTCCAATTTGTCCTGAGTATGCTGATACCCTGTATGTGAGGGTAAATCACGGTTTCGGCGCACAGGAGAGCTTGGAAGGGTAGGAACACCGTTTGATTTTTTTCAACACAAAATTGGCTGGAATTGAGATTGGATGCCATGTCGCATTCGGAGAGCCCCTGATGTGCCTAAACAGTAGAAACCCCCCACAAGTGACCCCATTTTGGAAACTAGACCCCCTAAGGAACTTATCTAGCTGTGTGGTGAGCACTTTGAACCCCAATTGCTTCACAGAAGTTTATAACGTAGAGCCATAAAAAAAATCATATTTATTTCACAAAAATTATCTTTTCGCCACCAATTTTTGATTTTCACAAGGGTAACAGAGAAATTGGACCCCAAAAGTTGTCCAATTTGTCCTGAGTACGCCGATACCCTATATGTGGGGGTAAATCACTGTTTAGGCGCACAGCAGAGCTCGGAAGGGAAGGAGCACAGTTTGACTTTTTCAACATAGAATTGGCTGGGATTGAAATTGGATGCCATGTCGTGTTTGGAGAGCCCCTGATGTGCCTGAACAGTGGAAACCCCCCAATTCTAACTCCAACACTAACCCCAACACATTCCTAAGATAAATAGCCATGAAGATATCATAGAGAGTCTCCTTCACCGTCTATACCACAAAAAGATCAGAAAGTTTTTTAGCCAGAAAAGTTTTTTTTTTAAACTTTTGCTATTTAATTTATAAAGAGGCCTCTACCTCTATAAAAACATTACAAACATATTCCCATCACACAAGACCTAACTAAGAGACACACAGACAACATATAAATACACATAACCTCCCTGTTTGGGAAGCATAAAGAAATGGGTTCGTAACCCTTTGCAATTAAATCAAAGCCTCCTCATAAAGGCATAAGATATTACATTGCCTCATCACATACGATATTTATGGAGACGAAAAGGAACAATTTCACCAGTTTCAGCTTTTTTTCTCTTTTCTCCTTATAGGGTTTTGTGTCCACTCTTTTTCCTGTCAGTCCCTGTTTATTTTACTGACCCTGGACCCCAAAACTCCCGCCCTTACAAGGGCAGTCCACAGCTTGCCCTATTTTCTAGCAAGCCCTGTACTGACCCTGAGTGCCTCCTGAGGAGGTTCCTCAACACAGTGATTCATCAGGGGATTTGGTACTTATGATCGGAAACAATTGCGCAGCATATCTTTCCTGATATGACAAGAAAAGAGAAAAAATCTGAAACTAGTGAGATTGTTCCTTTTCTTCTCCATAAATATTGTATGTGATGCAGCACATATGTGCCTGGGTCACATGGATGGGATAGTACGTCTGATGTCAGAAAGGGGTTA
>VIAB01000049.1:66203-76472 GCA_009801035.1 Oophaga pumilio
CTATGACACTTAAAAGCAATTTGCATAATAATTTGGAACATGGTTTATATTGTGAGGCAGTGATCGGTAACATATGCGACGGTCGCTATATGTCCCCCCAGAATGAGCACAGAGGTGTATTGAGGCCGCGGGAGTGCATTGCAGTCACAGGCATAGCTGTGATTGCAATGCAAAATAAAAGTGTTGGTCTTGGACATGCTATTTTTCCAAGGCAGATGTAAGAAAACCTACTCTAGGCTTTTGTTTTTGAAACGGATTACGGAATGATAGTGGGGCAGTCCGTTTGATTCCCGGCCGTGTTTTCCATGGGGCCTACGGCCACGGGTTCCTTGTAAGGACCCCTGTAACAAAGGGTTGGGTGTGTCAGTTTGGTCTTGGAAGCGTGCAGAGCAGAAGGCTCTGCAGAGCTCCACCTGTATGAGGCAACACAGGCAAGAGGAGCCAAAATGCCTGGCATCCCTCAGCATACATGGCGGCACAGTCGCTCACGGCAACAATTGTTGGAGGTGGACTGTCTTGTGCCCGACTGTGAACCGTTGGTGGACTGTTTTGTGCCCGACTGTGAACCAGAGGTGGACTGTCTTGTTCCTGGCTGTGAACCAGAGGTGGACTGTCCTGTTCCTGGCTGTGAATTGGAGATGGACTGTCGTGTTTCCCGGCTGCGAACATGAGGATATTGTGTGCTGTGTATTTCTCTGAGTACGCTGAACATTAAAAGAGACTTTGCTTTGAAGTTTGCTGAGTCACTGCCTCATCACTTTTCAGTGTGGATACCGCTGCACTACAATATATAATAATATTACCGAAATCATTGCACTAAATATTCTTTTGGGTTTCAAGTCTTGCACAGCTCCTTAGCTAAAATGTCTGACACACGATGTGACTGAGGTTGCACATTGTGCATTGCCTGCACTTAAAGCGAACCTGTCATCAGGTTTGGCTTATATAAGATGCGGCCGCTGCCTTTCAGGGCTTATCTACAGAATTCTATAATGCTGTAGATAAGTCCCCGATCCGACCTGAAAGATAAGAAAAATAAGTTTTATTATTCTCACCCGTGGGGCGGTCTGGTCCGATGGGTGTCTTGGGTCCTGGTCCGGAACCTCCCATCTTCTTGCGATGCCGCCCTACTGCTTGCTTCATGGCTCCCCGTCATCGCGCTCCTGCGCAGGCGTACTTCTCTGCCCTGTTGATATTTAATGTTAATATATGTTAATATTTAATACCACCATTCCTAGTAATCTGTATCTTAGGTAGGTCTGCTATTACTGGGCCAAAACATTCAACTAAATATGTAGCTCCTCACTTTTAAAAAAAAAAATGTTGAACATTACTGAAGTGCAGAATTCTTTCTACTTAAAGTCATTTTAAATTTCTACTGTATGTAAAGTTGGGGTTTATGTTGGGCAGCAAGTAACTGAAGTTTCCATATAATGCTTTACCGTTGACCACAATTGCGATGCATTTTGATCTTCCAACAGTCACTCCTGATTCCCTTCAGTTTGTGTTGCACCAAATTGTTGAGTGGCTAAGAATTGTATTATCAAAATAATTTTGTTTGAAGCTTATTTTAAGTGTAGCTGGTATCATTTTATAAAAGGTTATAGTTACAGATGGTGGCAATACAGTCATTTCAGCCAAAATTTGTTTACGGTAATATCAGAATTAAGTGAGTATTTTTGTATTTAATGACCAACATACCAACTACTGTTATGTGTAATATGAATCCATCATCAGTGGCTGGAACAACTGAATAACTATCTTAATAAAAACTGTAATTTTCATTTTATTTCATAAATATGTGTTTCTACGGTTAACTACAGAACTATAGGTTTTATTTTATATTTAGAATACTAATTTATTTCTTATTTTTTTTCTTTTTTTAGAGACTTGGATAAAAATAACATTACAAGGATTTCAAAGACAGATTTCGCTGGTCTTAAAAATCTTCGAGTACTGTAAGTTGCAAAAAAATAAGCAAGAAAATGAACCGAAAACAACCTTCACTTCTTTGAGATGGTGATTTCCCTAAAATGTAACAACAAATGTTTTTGATACCTCCTTACTTTAAAGGGAATCTGTCAGCAGGTTTTTGCTATGTAATCAGAGGACAGCTTAATGTAGGGGTTAAAACAGAGATTTTTAACGATGTATCACATTTCAGGCTGTGTGTTGTTGTTTTACTTCCAATGAAGGTTTTATCAATTGGTGATCATTGCCCAGACTACAGCAGTGCCTGCATGCTAGTCCGACTCCACCCCCTGTAATAAGCAGCTCACTGTCTATAGACTATGTTCATGCACAGCCTGGTGTGTGTGGTGGCAGCTTTTTCAGCTCTGCTGCATTGCTAAATCTAAGAACGCTGATTGTGTCAGTTTACTGGGTGCTGCAGTTCTAAGTGATACATCTTTGACAAAAACCTGGTGACAGATTCCCTTTAAAGATTGGTTAGAAAGAGCCTATGATACTATTTGACAAGCTTATTATTAGTAGGAACTAGGCTCTTATACATACCTTTATGTAATATATTATTTCTGAAATATAAAAATCTTAAGTAAATCCTGAACACGCTGGGTGCTCTGATAAACTCTCCCTATTGCAGTGACTTGAATGAATTTTGTGTACACTCAAAATCAGCTTATGTGGGCTTGGTAAGCAGGACTCAGAGTACCGTAATCATTTTTTCCTGCATTTTATTCAAACGTTCTGTTATTCAAATCATAGAAACTGCAATGAGTGAGTTTGGCATCTTTCAGTCGATTGTCTGTTTTCACAAAGGGAAGTCTAAACCCCTATAAAAATCATGCCAGCAGTTTTCTGGTCATTGTATTAGTGGCTGAGAAGTGGTCTCCATATCCATATGCAAATGAGGGGGCTTCAGGAAACTCTTGGCCAAGCATGCACCATTACACCCTCAATTTTCATTTTTAGTATTCCCCTTGATCTTGATTGACAGCACTTGCTTACTGAATCCGTAACCATGTACAAGCACACAAACACTGCAGGAACCCAAAAGTTTGCATAAAGTGTCAGTGTTGTCATAATCAGATTTCTGGATCCTGTCTGCGGTCACCACTACCTTCTCTGAAATACCTGGAAGTTTAATAAATAAGTAGCTTCAGAGCGGAGGAGAGGGTGCAGGACATCTCTTATTTGCGGTTCCTGACATCATACCTTTAAATTTCTGGGATGCAGACTGCTTTCAGGCAGCGCTTGCTCTGGGAAAGTAAGTGCCATCAATCAAGATGAACATATTAAAAATTTTAGACCATGTCAACCTTAGTATGCCATATTCACTGGGGTTTGACAGTTCCTTGACAGCTACTCAATTGTTACTCCCAAAGATGTAGCCAATATCAATGTTCCAAAAATCCTACATTGTAATGTTCCAAAACATCCCCTCCCCGATTGTAAGGTTGATCGGTGGTAAGATTATTACCTTAGGAGTTCTTCTTAGTCCCACCTAACTGTTTTCACTATTCTGCACAACAGAAAAACGTATGCCTGTTGTGCGATAGGAACCCAATGGTACATCAGAGTATACGCCTAGATATTATTCAATTATCCTTAGGCCATAGCAAATAAATATCACCTGAAATGAACCTAAGCTTACTACTGTTCGCCAGTTCAGCAATCAGGTGTAACCCTATTAGTGCATAATTTAGAGAGTCACCATAGTGTCAGTGAAGTTAACTGTCATGTATCTGATCAGAGAACGCTGCTTCATTCTCCTCCTGGACTGATCATTTACTATAAATTCACCGGTAAAATCTGTCTTTTGTGAATTGGGATTTTCAGAATACTGAGATGGGAAATAACAGTTGCTGCTCATGATACTCTATGGAAACGGAGGAGGAAAGTGGAGGATGTAGATAGAAATCGACAGACTTTTATTGAAAAGTTCTCTTGAAATTAAACTTGAAATATTTACCTGGAAAAATGTTTCCAGTGTTTTTCATGTGCAGTTTGTATTCAGTTGTTAAATATAATTAGAAACAGTTGATTTTTTTGCATGACTGAAATGCTTTGTTTTGTAGGCACTTGGAGGATAACCAAATCAGCATCATTGAGCGTGGAGCATTTCAAGACTTAAAGCAATTAGAACGGATGTAAGTACTTACTAATAAAAGTTACACAAAAAGTAATGATTTTAGTTTCAGATGCTGAAAAGTAAAAACAGTCAAGAAAAAGTCTAGTTGACCAAAAGGGGATATGAAATAACAGGTTAAGTGTCATAGAATAAACAAATATTTACACATAAACTTGAAGAAGCCTCCCATTATTACTTTGTTCATTAAATGTGTGTATATGTGCATGAAATGTAATGTTTGAGTATTAATATACTCGCATGCTGCTACTCTATCCTGGATGTCACACCGCTCTACATACTGGCCGGCTCACTCTCTCCTCTGTGCGTGAGCTGGAAGAATGTCATCCTACAGCACAGGTGCCGACACCATTTTGCTGGAGGTAAAAAAAAATTTTTCAAAGCCCACAATATATTAAAGGGAATCTGTCACCTCATTTTTCGCATATAAGCTACGACCACCACCTTTAAGGGCTTATCTACAGCATTCTGGAATGCTGTAGATAAGCCCCTGATGTAACCTGAAAGATGAGAAAAACAAGTTAGATTATACTCACCCAGGTTCGGTCCAATGCGGTCCGGCTCCGATGAGTTTCGCAGGTCCGGGTCCGGCGCCTCCCATCTTCATGCGATGACGTCCTCTTCCTTGCTTTAGTCGCAGCTCCTGCGCAGGCGTAATTCTCTGCCCTGTTGAGGGAAGAGCAGAGTACTGCGGTGCGCAGGCGCTGGGAAAGGTCAGAGAGGCCCGGCGCCTGCGCATTGCAGTACTTTACTTTGCAGCTCTCTGGAGTATTACATTTTCAGATCTCCCAATTATCCCGGATTCAGTGAGACTGTCCTGATTTGAGGGCTCAATCCCGCCGTCTTGGCAATTCAGGCTTTGCCCTGACATGTAATATGTCTCTCTGACGTCATCATCGTGCCATAGCGGCTCCTTCTCTCCTCGTGGTTGCATCTGTCTCCTCTGACATAAATTAAATAAACCATTCCATTCTTCTCTTGTGATCTGGTACCACTGACCTGGACGATGGTCTGGAGTCCCGTGAATCGATTGTTTCATCTCTAATCCCAACTGTCAGAGTTGACAAAAATAGTAAATGAGCGTACGTTTGGTGTGGCTAGGGGGAGGCCAGAATTTGCTGCACAACTAAGGCTGTGTGCACACATTGCGGATTTGCTTCTAGAAATTTCTGCACGGTTTCTGCATCTCTTGGCTGAAAAACGCAGTGAAAATTGTTTTTTATGCGGAGTTTATGCGTTTTTGATGTGGATTCACATGCAGATTTATAAGCTAAATAAAGATATATTATTGAAAAAAAAAATATGTAATTTCCTTGTCCAACCTCCATAGGGTAGGACTCTATTGTTGATGTGCTTCAACCAAGATGGACACTATTCTGTATTCTCCGCCCACACACTCTTCCATCTTCTGACATCATTTCCTCTGAAAAATTTGCAATGATTTCCGCAGCAAATCTGCAAACCTTTTAACACCTGTTTTTTTGCTGCAGATTTGACTGACTCAATGGAAGTCAATGATTGAAAAACGCTGCAGATCCTCAAAAAGAATTGACATGCTGCGGACAATAAAACGCTGCAAATATGGACGGAAATTTCCGGATTGTGTGCATAACACTTCAAGATTGTCAATGATTAACCTTGCTATAGTAATGCATTGCCTTTTTGGAGCATTTCCGCACAGAAAAAAACACTGCGGAAACGCAACAAATCCGCATCGTGTGCACATAGCCTAAGAAATACAAGCTTTTTTATTTAGTTATAGTTTTTATGGTCTTAACTGAAGGGTATGTGCTCACATAGTAATAGTGCTGAGCAGCCTAAAGCTATGCCCCAGAGGATCCTGTGAGCACCACACACTTTGTAAAGATCATAAAAATTAACATTGACTAAAAAGACCCATATATCTAGGATCACATAGATGATTTAAAAAAAGAGCCAAGCAATATTTTCCCATAATATTTCCATACAACATCCTCTTCTGCTAATTAAAATATAATTATATCTATATTTAATCATATACATATATGTAGATATTACCTATATACTATTCCAATCAAACACAAAAAACATTATTACCAATTATACCACAAGACTATGCCCCTATAGAGCCAATACCTCTATGCACCTCAGTATATACTATGCACCCATACAGAGTGACTGAATTACATCAAACTGCTACTAAATCTAAAATCACTTAAAAGACTGATATTACCGCCATACAATGTCCATACAGTGGTCGATACCAATTCTGCAGACTGCGGGAAAAAAAAACATTTCAATTTAGTGACTTGTATAAGATTTTTCTTTTGATTGGAGTCGTTCACTTTTTTTGACTTTACCATCTGTCCAGACTGGCATGACGACTCTTGTCTGCTGAGTGTATAAATGGACACATTTTACTTCTCACATTTTCAGCACCATCCCCACCTATGAATAATGCCACCAGAGTAATAATGTCCCTCTAGTAACAATGCCCCACCAAGCCCTCTGCTTAGTACTAGTGTCCCCTCATGGAATATTTTCCCTAGTGTGCCCTGTCTAGTAATAATGACCCCTTACTACTTCCTCTAGTAGTAGTAAATGCCCCAAGTGCACCTTCAGTTTTAATGCCCATATACAAAGACCTTTTTGTACCTATGACTTTTGTAATAATTACCCCCATACATCCAAGTGATCTTTCTGAAATAGTGCCCCCAAAATTCTGTAGAATCCTTTAAAAAAATGCTTAGTCACCTAATCTTTTCCAACGTGTACAGCCACTAAGTCTTCTTCTGCCCTTGCACATGAGCGAATAGGTGCAGGCGGCACGTTGCAGTGACAGCATTGTGCTGCGTATCCTAGGACATTGACGTGTTCTAGGTGGTAGGCCTTTAGCAGCCCACAAGTGAGTGGTAGGGCAGGAACCCTGCAGCTTAGTGCTATACCACAGGATCTAACTATATCTGCATCATGTTGAAGATGATGAAGTTCATAGTGATGCTCGCTGGAGACCTGGGGCTCCTAGGAAGAAGTACGCGACCATGGCATTTGGGGTCCTACTGAAATTCACCTTTTCTGGTACTACAAGGAGGAGTAAGCGACTGTAGTTTTCATTATATACTGAAATACTGCAAAAAAATAAATATAGGAAAATATCTGTTTTGCAAAGGAAAAAACTACAGTATGCAGCAAAAACTGAAGTAAAGATAGTACTTTCATCCTAATCGTCTCTATTTGCGCTGCCTCCTTCCCCTCACTTGCCTTAGCCTGTCCTGCTATATGATTTTTTTTGTATTGTAAATTATTATTGTAGGACTGTGTACTATGAGTATATTACTTGTGTTGTATATGGTTGTGGTGGGCTTTGTGCTATATGATAATGTTAGTTGTGTTGTACATGATGGTTGCGGGTCTGTGGGCTATATGACGATGTGAGATGTGTTGTATGTGATTGTTGTGAGACTTTATGCTATATGATGATAGTTGTGTAGTACATGATTATTGGTGGACTATGTGCTATATGATGATGTTCTATGTGTTGTACATAGTGATGAGCGAGTATGCTCATTGCTCGGGTTTTCCAGAGCATGCTCGGGTGGTCTCTGAGTATTTGGAAGTGCTCAGAGATTTAGTTTCTGTCGCCACAGGTGCATGATTTGCTGTTGCTAGACAGCCTGAGTACATGTGGGGATTGCCTGTTTGTTAGGGAATCCCCACATGTATTCAGGCTGTCTAGTAGCCACAAATCATGCAGCTGTGGCGGCATAAACTAAATCTCCGAGCACTTCCAAATACTCAGAGACCACCCGATCAACGAGCATACTTGCTCATCACTAGTTGTACATGATTGTTGGACTCTCCTATATGATGATGTTAGTTGTGTTGTACATGATTGTTGTGGGACTGTATGCTATGTGATGATAGTTGTGTAGTACATGATTATTGGTGAACTGTGTGCTATATGATGATGTTAGTTGTGTTGTACATGATTGTTGTGGGACTGTTTGCTATGTGATGATAGTTGTGTAGTACATGATTGTTGTGGGACTGTGTGCTATATGATGCTCTTAGTTGTGTTGTATATGATTGTTGTGGGACTGTGTGCTATATGATAATAATGGATATAAAGGGGGGTGCTCACTATTTTGTAGGTGCTTGGGAGAAAAATAGTACAATAATATAATAAACTCCGGCACAACACAACTGTGTGCCGGAGTTTATTATATTATTGCTATATGATGATGTTAGTTGTGTTATACATGATTGTTGTGGGACTGTGTGCTAAATGATGATGTTAGTTGTGTTGTACCTGATTGTTGTGGGACTGTGTGCTATATGATGATGTTAGTTGTGTTGTACATGATTGTTGTGAGACTGTTTGCTATGTGATGATAGTTGTGTAGTACATGATTGTTGTGGGACTGTGTGCTGTATGATGATGTGAGACATGTTTTACATGATTGTTGGCTGTGTGCTATATGATGATGTGAGATGTGTTGTGCGTGATTGGTGAACTGTGTGCTATATGATGATGATAGTTGTGTTGTACATGATTGTTGTGGGACTGTGTGCTATATGATGATGTGAGACGTTTTACATGATTATTTGCTGTGTGCTATATGATGATGTGAGATGTGTTGTGCGTGATTGGTGGGCTGTGTGCTATATGATGTTATTTGTCTTGTTACAAATTGTTGTGGGACTGTGCGATATCATTTCTGTGTTATACTGTATATGATTGTTGTGAGACAGTGTGCTATATAATTATGTAAGGTGTTAAGCTGCACTGCTTCAGTGTGGTAAATAATGATGTATTCATCATTCATAACACAAATGTTATAAGTTATAATATCTGCGTTATTTGATTATATGAGTTGTGATACACATAAATGATTACTATAAGCAGTGGTTGTGTGTACAGGCAGCTGAATGGATGTGTTCTTCTCACAGACATTTAGTACGCTGTCAGTAATAGTTTACTTCACCTTACAGCCCACAACAGAGCAAGCTTCTTTTGCCTGGACTCCATCCACCTCACATCCAGTTCATGATCTATAACATGAGACCAAGACTTGCATGCCTGGGTTTCCTATTCTTTGAGGGTGGGTATGGGATCACTCCTATGCAGTGTGAAAGGGTCACTGGCACAGTGTATGAGGGGAGATATGTGAAACCAGGATATTTTCCTCCAGCACACTATGTGATGAGAGGGGTAAATGAAAGTTGCAGCCATGGGCTTGTTTTATGTGGGCATCCTTAGAGTGGGTGGGAGGATGCCCACCATATCTCCATCTGCAGAGCCGACACCGTCAGGTGTACTGACAGGACCTGGGATGTTGTCATGGTCATGTGATCATCACATGGTCTGGCTTAAATAGCTGAACTTGAGTCAGTGTGTGTTGTGGTGTTGGAGAGAGCAAGTCTCCCAATGGTGGCTCCAGGCGGAGATGAATACACCTGGCGGTCTGAGCAGGCGAATCCCGCAGACAAGTGGACTTTGTCATATGTTATATTTTTATTTTACAGTTATGCCAGAAAGGCTCTGTTTATTTAGCTGAACCCTGCTATGGACTATGCTGTCCATAATAGACCAGCAGGTGATTTACTACAGGAAATGTTCCTGTGTCGACCTTATGAAGCAGCTGAGTGTGTCAACCCCTCACAACAGTTGTGCCCACCTGTGAGAAACTGAGCGAGAGGGGAGTGGAGGACGTGGGTCACACATAGCAATACTCTGAAACACTGTACGCATTTACCAGCGTGGCTCGCTGCAAAACTTACACACAGACTGGATGAATGCAGTGGAGACCAGTGCAGAACTGGTACATAGCCCAGCTTCTGTCCACAACCCTGACAGGTGCTGCTCATACTCTGCCACATTAAGTTCTTGTCTCACTCTCATAACTGTTGGTCTTGATATTTGCTCTGCACAAAAGGAAAGGCTTAAAATCATATTCACTATTTAGACCAAACTCAAACCAAAAGAAATTATGGGGAACTGAAATACTGAGTTGAATTTACTAAACTAATGAGATAAGTTAACTGACCCTAGAACATAACCTAAAGACATGAATAATGCGCAAACTGTCACCTCTTAAAAAAAACAACAAAAAAAACAATTTACCTGTAGGTATAATGGTGTACAGCAGGGGTCTCAAACTCAATTTACCCGGGGGCCGCTG
>VIAB01000049.1:169251-182621 GCA_009801035.1 Oophaga pumilio
ATCATGAAGTACAATATGTCATCAAAAAACATTCTCAGAATCACCGAGATCTGTTGAAGCGTTCTGGAGTTATTACCACATAAAGCGAAAGTGGTCAGAATTGTAAAAATTGGCTTGGTCATTAAGGTCAAAATTGCCTTGGTCACTAAGGAGTTAAAATGAAAAAAGGCAAATGTTTTTTGCCTAAAATACAATGGAAACATGTTGTCTTTGACTTTAGGCCTTTTAGAGATCATTTCATCTTCAACTTGCCTAACTGTTCACAATAACAGTAATTTTGATCAGGGGTGCCCAAACTATATATAAACATGCCACTGTATGTAATGTGAAAATATGACGTAAGAGTTGTGGGGAAAAAAAGGTTAGCAACAGTTAGGGCTCACTCAGATTTCAATGATTATTTTTTTTGTGCTCAAAATTCAGTCCAAGTTTCTTGTCGGAGTTTCTTGTCGGAGTTTCTTGTCGGAGTTTCTTGTCGGAGTTTCTGTCACTTTTCACCTTCATAGTGAAATCAGTTTTTCTCAGATTAAGAAAAAAAAAGTAATGAAAGTTTATTATGTTTCTTGTATTAAACAGTCCATGAAAAACACATAGCTGACTGTTTTTTTTCATGGATTAATAGACCTTCATTGGCAAGTTTGGTTGAAATTCAGATCAAAATAAGACATGTATCAGTAATTTTGTGTGGATCGCTTAGGCTGCAGAAAATACATGGAAATGTGAACTGCACCATAGATTATAATAGTTTCAAGTGCTATCCGTGAAAACTATGAATAGAACTCGTTTGAATAAACTGCCATGTGAATGAGCCCTTACTCTCTCCTTACCCTCTCACAAAGTACAGAAAATATGGGCTGTCAGAAATTGCACCTGAAGGTGCAGGAGCATTTACATTCAGTGAAGACTTCCTGCTCATAAAGGATGTGGTTGTTGACGATTCCCTCTTTTCTTAATATGTACCATATAATGAATGTAGATTTTACACCTTCCTTTTTTCCAGGGTATTTTAGATAGTAGTGTACATGAAATGGTTCTAAGTGAAGTAGAGTTTTGCTGGAAAAGGACCACCCAAGTAGAGGTTGGTACATTTCTTGGACATGTTTTCTCCCTAATAGTCCATTATCAGATTTCTTGTGCAGTTCAGGTTATAAAATACATGATATTTTGCTTGTTGTTTTGCTATTGTGTCCTCTTACATTAGTTTTGTGCCAAATGTATAGTTTGATAACAGATGTTTGACTTCAAGAGCTTTTCTTGATTGAGGTTGCTCCAGACATTTCAGTGAAATGCATCATCAATATTAGACTTATCTCCATGGCAAGATAATTTAAATGTACTTTAGCTTCCAAAGTACAGCTGAAACCTATTTAGAATTGCCTCATAGTCTATAAAGCTTGGAACTTCCTCTATAATAAATGTCATCACATAACACCAATATGCTAATATGTTCAGTATGGAAAAGCATGGTCTTGCTACATCTCTAACCGCACCATATATTGTTTTACCGTACCTCATTGCTTGTGGAAGTGTTATTCAGATAATCACAAATTACGTGTCTAGGAAAGCTGGAATGTAAGTTGTGAGATACATTTGAGATCCTTTGTATAGTACAAAAATGCTATTTTTTAATAATAAAAGTATCAAGAAAAGCTCTGTATAGAATGGATTAAGATTTGTAGCGGTATTGTGTTCTAATTTTTAGGCTGCTTAGCACTTTATTGGTTTCTACAATACAGTCAAAGCTTCAAAGTAGACCAGATATCCTTGGACTGAAATTCACTTTATTTTCTACCTACATTAGTTATCTTCTTAAGAGGCACTCCTCTGCCTCGCTGACTATTTTTCACTCAAATTTTGCTTAGTCTTAAGGAGGCCTGTCTGTAACGAACTCTCAAAGATATGTGAATATTTTTTAAAATGATTGTTAAGGTGCTTATAATTATTGTAAGATTATTATTATTCCATGGGCTTGGTAGGGATACAAACCTTTAAAAGCAGCAATATTCCCACTTTCACTGGTGTAATGACACATCCGTTCCACTCACCATTGAAGCCAATCACAGAGCTTAGTTGTCATGTTTATTTAAAAGGCACAAAATCACTGAGTGATTGGCTGCATCAGTTACATGTAATGTCTTAAAGCATCACTCCAGTGTTTTTTTTTCTGGAGTGGTGCAACTAATGTAAGAACACTGCACTAGTCTTATACTCACCAGCAGCCATCTTCATCTTTTATCTCTAGCAGCTTGTGACCTGCCAGATTGCTTCAGTGTTTGGTAGAGAGAGCCGGAGTTCACTTTTCAATGTAAGTCTATAAGAGCAAGAACGAGGCTCTTCTATACTTATATTGAGAACTTGTGACTGTTGCCTCTGTCTTATGGTCATGCAGAAGTCGTGGGCACAAGATGGTACGATGGGACTGGAGTGGCGCCAGGAAGAAATGAAGACGATGGGTGGTGATTATAACATTAGGAACCTTACATTGGTAGCACCACTCCAACAAAGACCGGCGAGCAGCGGTGGAGAGGCATCAATAAACCATTAATGTGTGAATGTAGCAACTTTTGTTCATTTTAATTAACCTTTCTAAGCCCATAGAATATAACACTTTAAACTTTGAAGTAAGAATAATAGCTGATTTTTTTTAACCATTTGCATGTCTATGTTTTTCCAATAATGTACTTAACAAAACGCCAGTTTCTAAATTTTCTGTCAGCATTAAAGGGAACTTGACAGGTCCCCCATGCCCTCCAACCTAACAGCATTTGTACATTCCCTAATAAAAACCCCACATAACAAGCCCTTTATCCTGAATTACACATTAACAGATGTTGAAAAAATTTTTTTTTTAAATCTGTTTTTAATATGCAAATAATCTTTTGACAAACACCTTTTCAACTAATCAATACATTATTTGCATATTAAAAACTGACTTAAAAATACTTTTTTTAACCATCTGTTAATGTGTCATCCAGGATAAAGGGCTGCTTAGGCAGGGTATTTATAAGGGAAATGCAAATACTGGTGGGTTGGAGGGCATGGGGGACCTGTCGGGTTTCCTTAGAGTAATCACACTGTTGTCTTATTAAATTTATTTTAAACCTATTCTGAAAAGTTAAGGTTTTCACAGTCAATGTTGCTATCTACTGTTTGTAGTCTACCCTCTGTATGGCAAAGACTTAAAACAAAAATCATGCAAGAATTTATAATCCTTCTGGTCAAAATCCCAGAAAACGGGACAATTGAGAGCTGTATAAAAAAAAATATACGGTAATCATTCTACTTTTTAAAAGAACTCTGTTAATAAATGTATGCACTCTCAGTGAGCAGGCTTATCTGTACACCACTGGCTTAAACTGCTCGAAAAATGTGGAAATTGTTTTGTTAGAAGTATGGAACCTCTTCTCCAGTGGCTCAATTGGCAAGTACTTGAGCACTGCAGGAAGCAGTCGCACTGTGCTTACTAGGGTCAGTGAAGAGTGCACATAACATATAGCATATATTTAGCTACTGAGGAAGGGAAATGTCCTACCAAGAGGTGTTTTTACTTGTTAAGAAATGACAACACTGATTCTTATAACCATTTTAAATTAACTGGAAGGTGTTTCCCACCTTTATGATTCACATTACACCAGGTTTTAATTTTTAAATACATTTGTTAAATATTTCCTATCTGAATTTTTAGTTTTATAGATAAAAGTGTCAATTTTAATTTTCAAGTAGCAATTCTGCTGTGTACACTTGTCAGTTTTCCCTGTGTGGCTGACTTTCTATGAACTATGGATCTGCATTGATCAAAGTGCCTACTGGCAGCTCTCGGTGCATCTCCTTGCACACCACACCAAGCTGCGTCATATTGGTTTTCTGTATTTACCCATGTACACCATTTGTCACAAAATATGTAATATTTTGCTTTATCTAAGGCATAATAGATCACTCTGTACAATGATGATTTGATAAGGTGCTAAGAACTGGCAGAGAGAAACCTATCAGCAGCAGGTGGCAGGGAAACAGTCTGAAGCTACATCACATAGGAATATACTGATACTCTGCTGTGTGATTTAGGTCTTATTCACATGTCATGTTGAAGGCCACATCTAGAAGTGGTTCCAAAACAGAAAACATTTGAGTCTTTAAAAAAAATTCTCTCTATAGGTTACACTTCTAATTTTAACTTACAAATACTGACCAAAAATGCTGACATGTGAATAAGACCTTAGACTATGGCAGTTTTTTGTGACTGATCTACTGATGAGTAGTAGACTACCCACATGAGTACTAATACATGTAGAAAAAAAGACCCAGCAAAAATGACCTGGAAACTCTATGCAGATACTTTGAAAACCTAGGTCTGAAGGTAAAGGAACTGGGAGCGCAGGTCGTCTTCTCATCCATAATCCCTGTGGATGGACATGATACAAAAAGATTGAACAGGATTCTACGGATGAACAACTGACTACATCGATAGTGCCGTCAGCAACACTTTGGGTTTCTTGACCATGGGGGAATTACCTATATGATGGACTACTGGCTAGAGATTGGTTGAATCGTACGAAAACAGGAACACACATAGTTGGTACCCGCCTTGCATCCTTCCAGGATGGATAAACACAGAACTTACACTTTCTAAAAAGGAAAAAATAAATGTATATGAAATGGAGAGAGGGTGGCAAATCTAAAGAAGAGTATAATGCTGTTTGCAGGGAATGCATTGCAAGTATTAGAAGAGCTAAAGCCAGTAATTGAGAGTTGCAAGGGAGACCAAAAGCAAGAAAAAGATTTTGGGGGTATGTCAAAAGCAAAAGAAAAGTCAAATATACCATTGGATTTTTACAAGATGAAAAGGGTGAAGTGGTCAAAAATGATGTTGAGAAGGCCAAGCTTTTACATTTTATTTTGCATCTGTGTTCTCTAAGAGAGCAAATGTCAAATCAACTCATCTTTACTGTACTATCGAAGAAATAAAAGAATCCACCCTATCTATAGACAGAGAGATGGGGAGGGAACACTTGGCTAATTTAAATGAATTTAAATCTGCTGATCCAGATGAATTACATCCTAGGGTACTGAAAGAGTTAGCAGGGAAAATTGCAGAACCACTAGCCAGAATCTTTGAAAAATCCACAAACCGGGTAATTCCCAGAAGATGGGAAAAGGGCAAATGTTGTCCCCATCTTCAAAAAAGGAAAGAAGCTGGAGCCAGGAAATTACAGGCCAGTACTGGCTAGAGATTGGTTGAATCGTCACCAGCAAAGCACCCCCACACATCACACCACCTCCTCCATGCTTCACGGTGGGAACCAGGCATGTAGAGTCCATCCGTTCACCTTTTCTGTGTGCAAAGCAGTAATCAAAGCAAAAGGTGGCTACTTTGAAGAACCTAGAATATAAGACATATTTTCAGTTGTTTCACACTTTTTTGTAAAGTGTAATGTATAATTCCACATGTGTTAATTCATAGTTTTGATGCCTTCAGTGTGATTCTACAATTTTCATAGTCATGAAAATACAGAAAAATCTTTGAATGGGAAGGTGTGTCCAAACTTTTGGTCTGTACTGTATATATATGTATACATACACTCGTATATGGGATGCATAATAGAATTAAATGTAAATTTTTTTATAACTCTTGTAAAAAATGATTCTTTATCATGAGTAATATTATCAATCTTATTTTAAATAATGTTTGCAGTGTTTCTTTACAAAACATCCCACTTCTATATTAATGTCTGCTTGTTCCAATATTTCTGTACTGTGCCTCAATACAATTTTTATCACTTTGTTTTCCTGACACCTGTGCTGTAGCGTGTGTAACATATTTGGTTGCACAATACATTTTGAAATTCACTTATTGCTGTTAGGCTTTGTTCACACGTTAAAACTGCGTGTTCAACTGTGGCAGAAATGCTCTGTTATGCCACGATTCACGAAAAAAAGCAAAAAATGAACCAATCCCTGCAAAGTTTGACTTCAACTTCAGAGAGATCGTGTAATTTCTTATTGGGAGAAAAACTATTCATTTTCTTAATTTTTATTTGGAAAGAGTATTAAATTGAAACTTGAAACATATGAATTGAATCAGCGGCTGAAAATCACAGATTTGATATGACTGATATTGATATATGGCGGATTTGATATTTTCAGCTCTTTTCTCTTCAAGTCAGCTCTTTTATTGCTTAAATTGGTCCTTTACCTATGGCCAAACATTGAATTATTCATTGCCATTTGTTTACCTTTCTCCTGACATGGCTAATTTTCATATTTGCTTTCATTTTTTCCTCCCCTTCTTCCATGAACCATGCCTTATTTCTTCCGTTGACATAGCTGTATTAAGACATTGTTTTTTTGTAAGACGAGTTGTAGTTTTGAATGACACCAGTGAGTTAACCATATAATATATAGAAAAATGGGGAAGAAATTGGGGTAAAACTATGAACAAGTGCAATTCAGTCAAGGTTTTTTGTTGGGTGTTTAAAATTGTGCAGTAAATGTGACCTAGCACCATAATTATTCCGACCAGTATGACTATGGCTTTAACAAACTTGTATAGTTTTTTTTTGTTAGAATTTTGTTTGAAAAAAAAATCTGAACTTTGTAGAAACAAAAATAAAAGTTGTTTTGTGTAGCATACCTTTTTATTTTTTCTCTGTAGAATTATGTGGGGGTTTGCTTTTTGCTTAATGTGTTTTTTTCTTGACACCGTTTTGGGGTGATAAAAAATTTGTATACACTTTTTAATTCTGTTATGAGGAGGTAGAATGAATGTAATTTATGGCATCTTTTCTATTTTTTCTTTATAGCTTTTACAGTGTAGGTTACATTTACAGAACCATGGCTCCCTAGTTAGCAATATAGCCTTGCAGCACTGGAGTCCTGAAGTCAAATCCCACCAAGGACAACATCTGCAAGGAACTGAAACCTGTAATAGAAGGAAAATAATCCTGATTATCAAAAATACAGGGCACTAATTCTAGCAGACAAAATACTATACCTTGAGGATTTCTTTGAATACATCCCCCCCAAAAAAATTGCTAACTATATACAGTACAGATCAAAAGTTTGGACACACCTTCTCATTCAATGATTTTTCTGTATTTTCATGACAATGAAAATTGTAGAATCACACTGAAGGCATCAAAACTATGAATTAACACATGTGGAATTATACATTACACTTTACAACAAAGTGTGAAACAACTGAAAATATGTCTTATATTCTAGCTTCTTCAAAGTAGCCACCTTTTGCTTTGATTACTGCTTTGCACGCAGAAAAGGTGAACGGATGGACTCTACATGCCTAGTTCCCACCGTGAAGCATGGAGGAGGTGGTGTGATGGTGTGGGGGGTGCTTTGCTGGTGACACTGTTGGGGATTTATTCATAATTGAAGGCATACTGAACCAGCATGGCTACCACAGCATCTTGCAGCAGCATGCTATTCCATCCGGTTTGCGTTTAGTTGGACCATCATTTATTTTTCAACAGGACAATGACCCCAAACACACCTCCAGACTGTGTAAGCGCTATTTGACCAAGAAGGAGAGTGTTGTGGTGCTACGCCAGATGACCTGGCCTCCACAGTCACCAGACCTGAACCCAATCGAGATGGTTTAGGGTGAGCTGGACCGCTCACCGCTTCAATTTTGAATAAATCCCCAACAGTGTCACCAGCAAAGCACCCCCACACCATCACACCACCTCCTCCATGCTTCACGGTGGGAACCAGGCATGTAGAATCCATCCGTTCACCTTTTCTGCATGCAAAGCAGTAATCAAAGCAAAAGGTGGCTACTTTGAAGAACCTAGAAATATAAGACATATTTTCAGTTGTTTCACACTTTTTTGTAAAGTGTAATGTATAATTCCACATGTGTTAATTCATAGTTTTGATGCCCTCAGTGTGATTTTACAATTTTCATAGTCATGAAAATACAGGAAAATATTAGAATGAGAAGGTGTGTCCAAACTTTTGGTCTGTACTGTACTTTGCTAGAACACCAATTGACAAAACAAAAAAAGACCAGATAAAAAATATATACAAGACGAAAATAAAAACCAGGTTAAAATTTAGAGGCGGAGAAACAAACACTATGAACCATACATAGTTATGCAAACAAATACATTTATATACAGTACAGACCAAAAGTTTGGACACACCTTCTCATTTAAAGATTTATCTGTATTTTTATGACTTTGAAAATTGTAAATTCACACTGAAGGCATCAAAACTATGAACTAACACATGTGGAATTATTAACAAGTCCCCCCATGTAGTTTTAGGCTTAACTCTCGCCTTACTCTTGATCTGATCAAGGATACCCCACGAGGTGAGATTTTGCCTCGTGCCGCAGGTCGATGTCAATTGACAGTCATTTTGTATTTCTTCCATTTCTTACTATTGCACCAACAGTTGGCTCTTTCTCACCCAGCGTCTTACTTACGATTTTGTAGATTATTCCAGCTTTGTGCAGGTCTATGATCTTGTCCCTGACATCCTTATAAAGCTCTTTGATCTTGCCCATGTTGTAGACGTTAGAGTCTGACTGATTAATTGAGTCTGTGGACAGAAGTCTTTTATAAAGGTGACTATGTAAGACAGCTGTCTATAATGCAGGCAAAGAGTTGATTAGGAGCATCTATCTCAGGGGTCTCAAACTGCATTCCTCGAGGGCCACAAACTGCGTGTTTTCAAGATTTCCTTAGCATTGCACTAGGTGCTGGAATCCTCTGTGCAGGTGATTAAATTATCACCTGTGCGATATAAGGAAAACATGACCTGTTTGCGGCCCTTGAGGAATGCAGTTTGAGACCTCTGGTCTAACTGGTCTGTAGGAGAAAGAACGCTTAATGGTTGGTAGGGGATCAAATACTTATTTCTCACTGCAAAATGCAAAGAAATTTTCATAATTTATACAATGTAATTTTCTGCATTTTATTTTTGATATTCTATCTCTCAATGTTAAAATTAACCCAATCTTAAACTTATACACTGTTTATGTCTTGGTCAGTGGGCAAACTTACAAAATCAGCAAGGGATCAAATATTTTTTCTTCCACTGTATCTCTGTCCGCACCCAGACCGTAATACACAAATGTCTGATCAAGACTTATAATATACAGTGACTTGCAAAAGTATTCACCCCCTTGGCTTTTTACATATTTTGAAGTCACATGCTTAGTGAAATGAATTCCGCCTGTGTGCAATCTGTGTCACGTGGTCTTTTCTGAATGGCCACAGAGGCCGTAACACCATTAAAGTGAACCTGTCAGCGTGATTGTGCACAGTAACTTACAAAATGGATTTAATCAACCAAGGTATCATTTTAATCAGTGTAACGGCACCAAACTGAAACTGTCTGTAGGTTACTCAGCACAATCCTGCTGACTGGTTCCCTTTAAGCAAGAGGCACCACTAACCAAACAACACCATGAAGATCAAAGGGGATCTCCAAACAACTCAAGTACAAAGTTAAGAAGTTCAAGTCAGGATTGGGTTATAAAAAATATGCCAATCAGTGATGATCCCCAGAGCACCTTCAAATCCATTATCATCAAACTGAAAGAACGTGGTACCATAACAAACCTGTCAAGTATCTGTCCATTTGACTACAATAAGCCGTACACTTCATAAAGGTGACCTTTATGGAATAGTGGGTAGTAAAAAGCCTTTACTTACAATTTTTTTGTGTAAGACTTGTTTTGTGTTTGCCAAAGACGTGGGAAACTCTCCAAATGTATGGAGGAAGGAGCTGTGGTCAGATGAGACCAAAATTTAACCTTTTGGCCATCATGGTGAACGCCATGTATGGAGCCAAACCAACACAGCTCATCACACCAAAAACACCATAACCACAGTGAAACATGGTGGTGACAATATCATGTTATGAGGTTGTTTTTGGTAGCAAAGACAGGGAAAATGGTCCGAATCGAAAGGAATATGGATCTTGCGAAATACAGGGATATTCTTAAGCAAAACCTGTTTGTCAGGAATTTGAAACTGGGATGTACGTTCATCTTCCAAAAAGACAATGAGCCAAAGCATACTGCTAAAGCAACACTCGAGTGGTTTAAGGGGAAACATGTAAATGTTTTGACGTGGGCTAGTCAAAGCCCAGACCTTAATTTAATTTAGAAACTATGGTCAGAGTTGAAGATTGCTGTTCACCAGGGTAAACCATATACTGCAACTTGAAGGTGCTGGAGCACTGTTTCTTCGAGGAATGGGCAAAAATCCCAGTGGAAAGATATGGAAATCTCATAGAGACTTATCCAAAGTTAGTTGCAGCTGTAATTGCTGCAAAAGGAGGCTCTATAAAGTACTGACTTTAGTGGGTGAACAATGCACACTGAAGTTTTCAGTTATTTTGTCCTTTTTGTTGTTTGCTTCACAATAAAAAGAAAATGAAATGTTCACAGTTGTAGGCATGTTATTTAAATGAACTGATACAAACCCTTGAAAAACAAAGACATTCCAGGTTGTAAAATGGCAAAACATGGAAAAAAATGCAAAGGGTTGAATACTTTCGCAACCCACTGTATTGTGGATTAAGTCAATTATGGATTATTTTGCGTTTGTAACTGTGGGAGTATAGTGTATAGTTTGTATTCATAATGTTATAGTGTATAGTTTGTTTTCATGATGTATATTTTGTATTCAGGATGTATGGTTTATATACATGATGTACTGTATAGTATATATTTTTTGTATACATGATGTATCGTTTGACATATTCACTAGATAAAACTTTGTTCTTCTAATTTCCTCTAAAACTTCCTGCTTCCACACATAAATCTGTATTTTTATTGCAAGTTAACATTTTGATCTGAGAAGTTCCAAGCACTAACTTTTTATTTTTAATGGTTTCGCAGTAGGCCATGGACAGCCGCAAAGTGTGTAAGATCAGTGGGCCCCCAGAGTGGCGTTTCTGAGTGCACTGGACGGCAGGGGAGTGTCTTGATAAAAGATACTGTGATTGACACTTTAGAGACAGAGCAAATAGCTTCAGCATGGTGTGGTAACTGAAGCCACGCGGGTGAGCGGTAGGAGAATTCCAGCTATGTCATGGGAATGGTTATAGCCAAGGATTTGATTAGCAGCAAAGTGCAAATCCTGAGTAAGTGCCAGGGTTCAGGAGAGCAAACCTTTGGTTCTCTGCCAAATTGTTGCCATATTGTATTGTTCTTTAAACCAATTGTTTGAACTGTTCAACCTAATAATTGCTAGAACAACTGGACAGTATAACCTGACAATAAATACTTGCCACTTTCTTCTGCATGGACATAGTCTATGATAAATCCATAGGTTGTTATTCTTGCTTTTATTCTTCTTCTCTGCTTAAATGCAAAATGTTAATACAAGTAATGTGAAAGATTTCTTGTAGACTCCGATTCTGTCATTTGAGGTCCTGTAGTTTCACGAGTAATTTGATGCTTTATTTGTTTAATGTGTTTTGATATGGACGAGTCGATTAGCTTGTGTTTTGCAGTCATCCTGAGAAATTATGTTGTGTTTAAAATGATGGATAACACTTGGATGGTGTTATTTGATATTCTACAACATCTTTGAGGGATTTGCTCCTGAAACAAATCATTCATAACCCATAGTAAAGGCAGATCATTATATGTGCTGATGTTGAAATTGCTGGTAAACTGGAAGCCACATTTTGTCATAAGGTATAATGTTTTTATTTTTAAAACTTGCCTTTACTGTAATGGAAAACAATATATACTTCACGTGATTTTATATGAATGCAGAACACACTACTTCATGTTACAATTATTTCTGGCGCAGTTTCCTAATCCTAATGGGAAAACCCAAATTATGCTGAATCACTTCTCACAAATCTATATATCATTCTACTCCTGTCCCAGCTCTATAAGGATGGGTGCCCACAATCCGGAGCTAGCAGCGCTTGGACACAGAGCATATTACAGCATTGGACACGAAGCGCTGCCGCCTATTGAACGCAGGTAATTCCGCATGTGATCACTGAACCCTGCGAATTCAATGCGTCCAATACATTCTATTGATGTAATTTCTCTTGCGGAGACACTCAAGACATGCTGCGGTCTTGAGAGATGCGCCACATGTTCGTCTCCGCTGGTGAGCCGCGAGCGTCTCTGGTAGAATAGTGGACGTGGGATTTCTAGAAATCCCATCCACTATGCTGTAACATCTGGCCGCTGCATGTTTGATGCTGCACAAGTTCACAGCGTCCAACCTGCAGCAACTCCGGATCGTGGGCACATGCTTTTACATTGGGATTGAACTGCATTTTTATGGTGACTTGTTTCTTTAAAGAAACTCCCTAAATGGCAAACCATTCCTATTGGCCACATATGCAACACAGGAAAACTTTAAATGTATCTGATGCAGGCCTCTATAATTCCCTATTCTGTAGAGGCTGAGCTTAAAAAAAAAATCTTTTATTAAACCTTGCGACACTTTTTGGCTTAGGCTGATGTCCCACTTGCAACTGCAATGCGAGAAACTCATGTGAGTCTCTCGCCTCAATACCCGGCACTGCCGCCGGCACTCAGGACCAGAGGCTGGCGGCAGTGCCGGGTGTTGAGGCAAGAGACTCGCGCGAGTTTCTCAAACATGCACCAAAGTGTCGCAAGGTTTAATAAAAGATTGTTTTTTCAGCTCAGCCTCTACAGAGTAGGGAATTACAGAGGTGAACTGAAACACTGCAAGTGTCAGCAATCGATGTTTTATTTCTGTTTGTCTCCAATGTTGAACTCTACTATTTGTTGCATAAGAACTTGCTATACATGTTGGGCCTGGTTCACCAAGACCAGCGATCCTCATGCCAGTCTTGATGAGTGTGCAGGGTGGAGTGCGAGTGAATCAGGAGTGTCTGATAAGTGACATGCTCTTCTCCAAAAATATTACTCTAGTCCCTATTGGAGTAAGATTTGCGGTGTAGTGAAAGCTGCTTCTTGTCATGAATTTGCAGAGTGGTGGCCCTCATGCCCCAGTGAAAATGCCAAAAATAGCAATATTTTTGTTGCACCCATAGCACTTGCGCCGTAAGACTAAGCCCCAATGTCTCCAGTTCACACCACCTCGGCACCACAGCAACAATGGCCGCTACAGATATATAAATTAGATAGGAGGCAGCGCTCAGATGTAATTAAGTGAAAAGGGTGGATATTATTCACACACATACATGAAACATGTCAGCTTCTCATTTGAAGCATTTCTCATAAAGTCTCTACTTAACTTATTTCCATTGGAGTCCTGCCTGCTTCCATTCCATTGTTTCTATGGTTGGAGATTTTAAGCTGGTTTTTGTGAAAGTATTGCACCCACAAAAATTGGTCTGAGCTGCTAATTTATTTGTGTGTGTGTGTGTGTTTATTTGTGTGT